>JAATNT010000068.1:0-143599 GCA_020137375.1 Fusarium chaquense
ACACCAACACCAACACCAACTTCAGCAGCCGCCCCAGCCGCATCTTGTTCACCAACGCCATCAGCAGCACATTTCCCCTCGACAACAACATCAAATTTCTTCCTCCTCAGCCGCACCTCCCGCCTCATCGCCTTATTCCAACTCTACTTCGACGTCTGTCTCTGTCTCTGCCGCTACTTCGCAAACTTCAAACTCAAACCCTTCTTCTTCCTCACCAAGTTTAGCGCAACTGCACAATCACCAAACACTACCCCATCAACACCAACACCGCCAACCACACCCGCAACAGCAGCAATACCAAACACAGGTGGTGCTCAAGATGGAGGATCAAGGCCAGCACGGCATGGCCGCTCAGCAGGATGCTGCTCGACATTATCAACCTGTTCTAGAGGTAAATCGCGACTTCCAGGGTATTCCCAAAATTGAATAGCAGCTGTTCTTCACCCTGCGCGTCATTTTGTGTTTCGTCGCTGACGTTTTGCGTTTCTGTAGGGCCTCAAAGTTGGGAACAAAATCCTTAGCGATGCTATCACCAACGAATACGCAAAGGCCGACCCTATTTACGTTGAAAAGACAATCGTATGTTAATCCAAAACACGCCTTCATCGTTGCTTTTGCCTGCCTGCCTGCCCTGATTTCTAACGTCGCATGATCCTAGGCCCTCCCCCAGACCTACTCTCACTATCGCCCGATTCTGGGTGACGGCAACTGTGGTTGGAGAGGTAAGTCAGCCAACTCCCCGCTTTCTTGTTCAACATTGCTCTGCCGCCTTGAAACATGTTCTACTACCAATGCTTGCCTTCCTTTTCTTTTTGCCTGCATTGCATTGCTGCCCATGTCATGTCTCGGCAGCCCTTGTGACATGTCGAACTTGCGCTAATATTTCTCTCCAATAGCAATTGGCTTCAGCTATTTCGAGAAGCTCATTGAGACGGGCGACCAGGCCAAGATCGAGGGCGAGGTCGCCCGTCTCATGAGTATGAATCCTTTGCTGACCACCGTGGGGAACTACCCGTACTGGGAAGAAATGGCAGACGAGATGTTGGATCATCTGAGAGAAGTCGCCCAGAATGTTTCCAACCCCCAGTACGCCCACCAGTTGAACCAAGACAAGTGGAACGAGCCTGGAACTTCGGACAGCATGATCTACTATCTTCGTCTGCTTGTCGGAACATTCATCAAGAACGACCCTGCTACATTCGAACCCTTTGTAACCGACGGTAGTGGTGTAGCGGGTTATTGTGCCCAGCAGATTGACATCCCTAACCGTGAGATTGAAGAAATCGGTGTCTCGGCACTCGTTCAGATCCTCCTCAAACCCGCCGGCTTTGTTCTCGAGGTTGCCATGCTCGATCGTAGCCTAGGCAGCGAAGTCAACCACTATCGCTGGCCCGAGGAAGCCAACGGGCAGAACGAGGCCGACTTGGGCCCCATCATCTACTTACTCTACCGACCCGGCCACTACGACATTCTGTACAAGTCAATGACCACGCAGGTGCTTCGCGTCAGCGGCTTTACTCACAATACCAACATCACGACTGATCAAGCCGATCTTGGTCAATACACCACCATGAACTTTGATGCCTTGTCCATTATCCCGGGTTTCAGCAGTTCTGCTGCTATGGGTGGCCTTGCACAGTTCGCACCACCTCCTCCTGCTAGTGCCGCAGAGAACTTTTCGCCTATACAGCAAAGCCCCTGGATATCGTCGTTCCCCGAGCCTTTGCCCACGCCGACACCGCGAGCAGCACCTCCTCCGCCCCCTCCTATCATGGCGAGTCCGCAACCTCCTACACCACCCGCTTCAATATCCGGCAGCTCTGCAATGGCACCAAGTCCGGCCATGGTTGCTGCCTCTGGACCACAAAACGCACTGCCTTTGAGATCTGCTGCTTCCAGCTATCATATCCGATTCAGCCCTGTGCAGCTGGAGTACGACGAGGGCAAAAACAGCTTCCCAGATTCGACATTTCAGGTAACAACCAATACGTTTAAGAACAGTATTTGGAACCGAGCACATTACTGCAACCCCAACTTTCACCCCGAAGAATGGAATCCCGACGACGAGCATACAGACGGTCGAGTCGGAAGTAGACGCAAACCGAAGAAGGAGACATCCTAACAGCACCATTAAATCACATGTTTCTCACGATACACGACACGCCTTGACGCGATACGTTTGAGGAATGGCGTCGGTTCTATTAAAGACTGACAGCCCGGATACGAGTCGACGACAGCCTTTTTTCCTTTTCATTTTTCTCCTTTTCGCTTCATTCAGATAACAACATTTAGACTGGGAGTTCAGTCAAAAAGCCACCCGATGTGCGAAGGGCACGGGGCATATGTAGCTAGGCATGTGCTTGCAGAGTGGGAGAACTGCTGGATAACCGGACTACATCATTCATATGATGGTTGGCAGGCTGGCGATAATTAGCGACTGACAAAGGTGTTTTCATTTCATATTCTTGCATTGGTAATGGATCAGGCATAATGGAAGGCGGCGAGTATGTTTTGCACGCGTGCTATTTTCACACTGTTGGGATGGAAGGGGAAGTGAGTACACGATGGAACGAGCGAGAGGGGTGGTCAATGACGGGATACCACGAAGCGTCGCGAATTTTCTACTTCTTTTTTACAAAGAAACAAGAAAGGGTTACTTTAAGATTATTTTTGATAATGGCTGGGACCAGTATTGCATGGGAACGGGACGGCGGCGATTGTGGGCTCAAAAAGAGTCAATTTCAAGACAAGCATCACACAAGGCGAGGCACATGTATGTTCAAGCAGAAGGATGGATGTCAACCTCTTTGTCAAAGAAAGCTATTATGCTATGCTACTAGATGGGTAGACATTTGAGGGATGTTGACGATGGTGTCTGGTTGAAGCCCTCAATTTGTTGGTCTTGTCAGTTGCGTCATAGCATCGGCGTTGTTTGTCTGTCAACTTTCCACCGTTTTTATTTTTTTCATTCTCGTCCCTTTACATTTATTTGTCTGTTTCAATTTGTTTTTGGTAGTTGTCCATCTTATTATTCAGGACTTTTTTTTTAGTGTGGAATAGCATCAATACCTGGTTCTCATGCCAATTATCATATCAGCCAAGGATTCTTTTTGACTTGTCTCGGGAGAGTGTAGCTTCATGCATGCTATTTATCGTAGACATGACTGATCATGTTGGGAAGAGAGAGAGAAATAGGTTTCCCATGTATGGGAGGGGTTCCTTCGCGCGCCGTTCCGCTGCGCGCTGCGCCGCATGTCGACATGGGTCTCTTTTGTGTGTGTGTGTGTATGTGATGAAGGATTGTGATGTGATGGATGTGCCCATGTCATGCATGACTATATGTCTATATTTTTTGCTTCTGCTGGAGAGATAGTAAGGTAAATTAGTCATGTACGTATTCTAGATAGGTAGATTTGGAATGATGATGGGTTTGTGAGGCGAGTGCGAGAAATAAAAAAGGGTCTAGAACGGGAACGCTCAGGCACAAACAAGGGGGCCACGAGGGAGAGAGAAAGAACGAAAAAAACAAAAAAGAGTTTCCACCCGGGGAACAAGGGTCCTAGGCGGGCTATGTTTTTTTAGTGACGTGACGTGCCTCGAGTTTGTTGGAGGTTCAAAGTTACAGGGGGTAGTATTGTAAATTGCGCATAGGGAGATCATGTGGATTGTATTGGTTCATCAAGAGATAGGTTACCGAAAAGAAGAAAAGGTGATACGATACAACTCTCGTGGGAACAGGGCGGAAAAGAGAGGCCGGGCAAGGATCAGGGTTTGTTAACTTTTTCGAGATGGTGATGATGTAGTATTTCGCAATTGAAGAATAAATGAGACTTCGCTTAGAGATTGATAGAGTCTCAGCTTTTTGATCCATTATGTATATCATATCATATCATTCCCACTTTATCATGTACCGAGTTTCTTTATCATCAAATTCGGGAAGTGATGGGGCAATTGACTACTTTAGTGTCCTCTAGTTTAGAGATCAGATGAAATTGAAAAAAGCACGCTTGTGTTTTCTTAGCTTGACAGGAACGTCGAAGCTTCCTTGCGGAGACGGCGATGGCGAAAAAAAGTATTTGGAAGCTCTTTTTTAGGTAGGTAGTTTCTTTGACCATAAATAGGTACCCAAGGTAGAAGAAGTGAGTAAAGTTTTTCATGACGGTATAATGATGTTAATCAAATTGTAGAACCAACAACTATGGAGTTAGTTGGTAGGGACAAAACATCCCTGGACCTTGAACCTTGAACCCTATTATTATTTTTCCTTTCCCCTACTCTACCATCTTGTTTAGCTTCCTCCACTTTCTTGCTGTTCTACTGCAACTTGACAACATCCCCATTCCAACTCTGTAAATTAGTAACTCCGTCGTCTCTTTTCTCTTTCTTAATCCCCTCCTTTTTTTCTCTTATACTCTTAATTGCCTCTTGATCTTCTTTTCTTTCTTTTGGTCTCTTGGCTATGGATGTTTCTCTTGGTCTTTGTCGTCGTCAACAATTAATAACCCCTCCTCCTCCTCAATTCCTTATGGATTCCAAATAATAACTCTCTTCAATATTGATACAATTTACTTTCTTCAAGTGTATATATATACACACACATACATACATATATAACTACATACAGCTTCGTCCCAAAGACTCCACTGCCACGAGACTCGCTTGCTCTCTACGTCCGTTCGCCGCGACCCCCTTGTCGATCTTCTACTCCCAATTCAAGCGAGATACGAACGATACTCGAAATACAACAACAACAACGACCACAAATCTCCTACAACCGCATCATCTACAAACCAATCACTAGCGGTGGCAATATGTCGAAACTAAACGATACTGGCAAACGGCCTCCAGTTGACCATATCTCTCCTGCCCAAGAAGAGCAATACTCAGACTCAGACTTTAGCGATACAACCTCCAATTACTCGACGATATCCGAAGAAGCTCTTCCCCTGATCCACGAGTACGGCCACACATATCACGGTACCGGGCAGCTCCTCACCCCCAACGACGCCTCCGAAGCCCATCGCTTGAATATCCAGCACGAGCTCTACCAATTGTGTCTCGACGGCGGCCTCGTCGATGCCAAGCTGCCTCTCGATCAGTACACCACCCAAGAACCCTTCGAGATACTAGATGTTGGTGCTGGAAACGGCATCTGGGCTTGCGACATGGCAAAGCGCTACCCCCAGGTCAACATCCTCGGCATCGATCTCAGCAGCGCCCTACTCCCAGAGGACGTCCCCCCCAACGTGACGTTTGAGATCGCCGACGCTACGGATCCCTGGCCCGCACGCACCTACGATTTTATCCACATGCGCAGTCTTGCTGGCGCCGGTGTCCGCGACTGGGATGCTCTGCTCGCTGAAGCCTACGAGCATCTCAAGCCTGGAGGTCAATTGGAGGTTACAGAGATTCGGCCGCACTTTTTCGACGTCGACCCGGAACAAGCAGACCTGCCCAGCACCGAAGACAGAAAACCAGAGATCGGCGCGGCGTGTATAGAGTACGAGAGGATCTTTGGGGAGATGTGCACCAAGCTCGGCATCGACTGCGATCCCATACCGAGGGTTCCAGGAAGATTGTCCGGACTGGGCGCAGAGGTTATTTGTGAGCGAGTGGATTGGCTTCCTATACAGAATTGGGGAAGTGATCCTGTGACTCTGCAGAAACGCAGGGCTTTGGCCGAGATGGTCGAGTGCGGTATGTTGTCCAACAGTCAAACTGAAAAGAAAAAGAAAAAAGAAGAATATGCGCTAATATGGGAAATCCTAGGAATAGAAAATTGGACATTGAGATTATTCGGTTTAGGAGGCTGGGAAGAGAAAGCTACCAGAGCTTTACTCGACCGTGTCAAAGGCGAGATGCAAGATCCCATGCTGCGCAGTTTGGCTAAAGTGTAAGTCCACCCCATCAACTTGGATATGTGTTTGTTTAACTGACATGCGTTACAGAACATTTGTTACTGCTCGAAAAGGATTGGGCAATGGCAAGCACATATAATACAGACACCAGACAGAGATGCATATATCGGAGTTTCAGGATCATTAGACGGCGTCGAGGGCATTGCGTCCGTGCTAAGGAGGGAGAATTGTACGGAAATACATTATGGACGGGAAACGGGACTACTATATAATATTTGGGACGTATAGAGATGAGTTAGGCGGGATATATGGACTGGATATTATCTGAGGATGGGAAGATGGGAGACGAATGTGACATGGCATGGTAACCGCTGAGCGGATACAGAGTTAGATACCCCCGTTTCTTGATGTCTGTCTATACTACAGTTGCAAGATGTCTGTTTTGAGGTGCATCCACTCATACTGAACGCCTGCAATGACTGTGTCATGATTACTCTAATAAAATCAGATATATCAGAGCTTACCATCATCCTTCAAACCCCTCCAAAGCGCCAACGCAGCCAAACACTTTGCATCTCTAGCCCCCTCCCTCCAAGCCTCACTCATCGGCACAACCTTTAACGTGATCTTCTCCCCGTGCTCTCTCAACCCAGTAAGCCTACCACTCCACTCTTGAATCTTGTCTTTCGGCAGACGCTTCTCGTAGCTGAAGATAGTAATGTGCTCATCACACCCCCCAGCGCTAGGAAACATTGCCTGCGCAAGTCCTTCCGAATCATCATTTTCCTTTGGAGCAGCGAGTTCGCTTAGATTAGTCAGTTCATCCTCGTGGATCGTAACGCCTAGCTCTTCCTGTATCTCCTGCGCAGCTGCACCTTTGAAACTACCCGCGTCGTCGACCATGCCTGCTGGAAGCTCAACGAAGCTTAGACTTCCTGCTGGAACGCGGGGTTGCACTGTCAACACGACGTAGCGCTCTTCTGGTGCGTCGTCGGGGATGAGCATAAAGAGCATTGCTACGCTGGGACCGCGGAGGAGTGCGGCAGCGGGAAGAGTCTCGCCTGCTTCGTTGGACACATTGGCTGTGAGTTTGACAAACCCGAGGCGTTTTCCTCCAAAGAGGTCGAAGGATTGGATTGTTACTGAGCGCAGAGCGTAGGGGTCTTTGTGGAATGGGTGAGATGGGATGGTGGATTGGAGACGAAGGGAGTTTGTCAGTGTATCGACCCAGTTCTGGCAACGTGGTTAGTTTTTAATTTCATGTTTTCTATAAGGGATTAAATACATTGAACGGTCTGAAGGAACTTAATTGCTCCTCTGAGAGGCCATCGGGGAGGTTGAGTTGGATATTCTGGCTTTTGAGTGAGGTGGTCATTGTGCGTGTGAATGACGATGGGGTTTGATGGACGAGACAAGTTGCTGTGAGTAAGAACCGTGGATTTTTGCAGATGTTGGCGATGATTCGCATTATCTTTTACTTTTAGAGTTGAGAGTTGGGGGATCCAAGATTGAGTGAGAGTATGTTTGTGAGATAATGTTTCGAGATGACGTAAAGGAAGGCCTGGGAGTCTGCGCTTTAGTACCAGCCAGCATCATCAAAAAAGACATGGGTTGTCAAGTATAAGAAGTTCAATCAAGCATAATTCACTCAAGTGACTGATTCATCAGTTCTGTCAATTATGTAGATATGGATGGGTAGATATTATATCTTCTAAAAAGATATTCCTAAGTACAGGATTTGGACCTGAGTCTTCGAAGGGCAGATAGGTTCAGACCATGCTTCACCTATTTGCAGACACTGGATATGCTGACCACTACACCAACTCAGGCTTTTGCTACAGGAGGTATTGCAAAGTTTAAGTAATTACTCTCCGTTTCGCGGTTGTAGAGAAATGAACTTCAAAAAAAAGATGTCCCAAGTCTAGGATTTGAACCTAGGTCTTCCTCCCCCCGAAGGGCAGGTAAGGTTTCCCCTACCCGTAGTCACCGGAAATGTTACCACTACACCAACTTGGATGATGAACTCTTATTGTGTGAGATCCGAACTGTTGAGTTAAGTACAATGGCTGAATGATAGATAGAAAGTGTAAAAAGAAACCTCCCAAGTTCAGGATTCGAACCTGAGTCTTCTCCCCCGAAAGGGCAAGTGATGCTTCCCCCATGAGTAGGTGAAGCAAGCCTCACCCGTCGTCATCGGATGCTGACCTCTACACCAACTTGAGTATGGTAGGCTTTTGTTGTGTGACTCTGAACAGTTCAGTCAAGTAACCTTGGCGTAACTGTAATTCCCAAACACATAAAGCGCAGAGCCGTAATGCAATGTTCGCACTTGCGATTGCAGGATAAAGTTTAGCAGCATCATAAATGCCTAAAGCCATGATGGATACCAGCGAGAGTGATCCATCAAAGTCGAAACAGCGTCGAGAGCGGAGGTAAAGACGAAAAAGAGGAAAGGAAGAAAAGAACAAGAAAGAAAGTCGAGGGGAAGACGCACTAAAGAAGGGCACTGATATAATAATAAGTGGATTGCTAATAATCCCGCACAGTACTACACCTAGCGCCTGATACGTGATACAGATACTGGTATCCATAGTAATTACCACATTATGGAGTTCATCATGACAATTATCTTGTACTTCCAGAGTAGTGCTTGCTTTTTATGAGCTGTTCATCCTGAAGAAAACGTAGTTTAAGTTTACTCGTTGGTAAAAGAATACTTGGAGCCCTTGGAACTCATTGTAACCGATTCAAACCAAGCAGATGACAATTCTTCCTAATCATCATCATCTTAGAGCTTGAATCTCTGAGCAATAAGAATGCCCTCTGCCAAAGTCGCAACCCTCGCATCAATAGCATGCCCTTCCTTCTCCAACTTCTCACACTCCTTCCACAAATCCGTCAACTTTACCGTAAACGTCTCAATAAACTCCCCATCTTCCAGCTGCGGCTTGGGGTTCTGATTCTCCTTGCGATCCATATCAATACTGACATGCACCATCTTTAAATTCGTGTTGCAAAACCCAGGATCGTTGAACATGATGGGCGACGTCTCGGTAGCCACACCGATGTACCCCGTCTCCTCTCGCAGCTCGCGCACCGCGCACTCTTCAGCTGTTTCGCCTTCATCAATAAGACCGGCGGGGACTTCGATGACGACTTTATCGATAGGAGGGCGGTATTGTTTCTGCAGAACGATTTCAGGACCGTGGCGGTGGTCGAGAATGGCGACGATGCCGACGCCGTCTATGAGGGCGTCTTTGGGACGGGTGAGGCGCTCTGCGGATTCCCATGTTCTCTGCTGGCCCCTTGAATCGGTGTATGTGATTCTTTATACTGTTAGCCAAGGTAGAGCAGCGTATAGAGGGTGCAATTTACTTTTTAAGACTGACCCAACGGGCATCTGCCTCGGACTAAGCTTGTTAGCAATGCTTCTTGAATGGTAAAGTATGAGCACTTACTAGAGGCTCGCTTGAAGTAGCTTCGGCAATGTATACAGACATTTTGGTAGCTTATCGGTTGTAGTATGTTTTGTTAAGCTTTCTTTGGGGGATTTCTTCGTCTTTTAGTAGTCATGATAAGTCGATTGTTGTTGCCCGCCGAAGTCGGTGGAGAGCTTCATACGTCACGAGCTACCCTGGGGCAACATGTTCATCTTCATAAACAAACTTGTACCGCCTTGGATCATGGGATGAAATAACGTTACAATCTTTGAATTGCGCAATAATGATGCAGTATTTCCCTGTAGTATGGATATTGTCCACCAACTGTTTTTCTTAGAATTTGTGATTCGCTGTCAACTTGATCATGCCAACAAACAAAGTAAGCCAATACGCAAACATCACAACCACTACACAACACAAGTTACGAAAAGGAAAGCTGCAAGGTATATTCGTCGAGATGACTCTATCATAGATCTCATTCCACTTCATTTGCTCACTTCATGCATATACAAATGCCCACAAGTACGCCCTGTGTACCCGTACATCAAAAAACATTAACCAAACATACAAACTCCGATAAACCTGAATCAAACAGTTTCAATGTATCGCTTCATTTCCCTGAACATGGTTAGCTGTGTGTATCAATCGGTCAAGGAATTGTGTACGTACCAATCAGTCACTGCCTCGTCAAACAGACGGACTTCATGCTCTCTTGTTCCACCAAAGTGCTCAACGAAATCATCTCCAAACACCTCACGTGCGATGCTATCCTTGGCCATGAAGCGTGCTGTGGCCTCCTTCAGACTCTTGGCCAATCTCTCACCTTGGTCAGCGTCACCACCGACGTCCTGGCCCATGGCGAGCGGGGGAGTAGGAATCTCCAGCTTCTTCTCCACGCCGCGCCAGCCGCAGCCTAGGATAGCGGCGAGGACTAGATGGGGGTTTGTGTCTGCGCCGGGAACGCGGACTTCGAAACGTGTCGCTGAGGGCTTGGGGCAGATGAGGCGGATGGAGGCGGCGCGGTGCTCGAGACCCCATGATACAGTAACGGGGGCCCAGAAGTTCTCGACTAGACGCTTGTAGGAGTTGATTGTAGGCGCGAGAATGGGCATAATGTCTGGGAGACCGACGAGGATACCAGCGAGGAAATGACGGCCCATGTCGGAAAGGTTGGCAATGTCTTTCCATTTGGGGTTCTCATCCTTTGTCTCGCGCGCAAAGAGGTTCTTGCCCTCCTTATCCACGATGGAAACGTGCATGTGCCCACTGTTTCCGGGAAGACCTTGCTTGGGCTTCGCCATGAAGCAAGGTGTGATGCCGTACTTTGTGCTGACGCTCTTGACGACATACTTGAACAGCGCAGCGCGGTCGGCCATTTGGGCGATCTCGCCAAACTCGAGAGCGGCTTCGAACACACCTGGTCCGGACTCGGTGTGCCAGCCCTCAATGTTGCATGAGAACTTGGCGCATGTGTTGAAGACGTCGTAGTAGTAATCTTGGTTGTGCACCGGTCGGGTGAGGGAGTAGCCAAACATGCCCTCCGTTAGAGCGGGAAGCTGGTGAGGAGGGTTGTTTTGGAGATAGGCGGCGGGAGAGGATGATGAAGTATCGGGGGACTTGAACTGGTAGAATTCATATTCGGCTGAGGGGATCTGTTAGTCGAAGAAACGAGGAATGGATTCAAGATGGATACATACCACCAGCCATAGCTCCGTAGCCATGCTCTTTGAGCTTGGCAAGTTGTGTCTTGACTAGTCCACGGGGACAAGCGCAGATGGGTTTCTCAGTACTAGGATCAAGGAAATCCACCAGGAACAGAGGCACATTGTCCTCCCAAGGAATGCGCCTGAATGTTGAGAGATCTGGTATCGCTAGAAGATCATGGTAACCGTTCTCGGCATTTGAGATCTTGAGCTCGCGGACGTATGTACGGTCGTGCATGTCCCAGCCAAAGATGACGGAGCAAAAACCGAAGCCGGCCTCTGCGATGGACAGAAACTTCTTCTTGGAGACGAGTTTTCCGCGCAAGATGCCGTCGACGTCGACACCCGCGAGCTTGACCATGTTGTCATTTTCAAGGATCTGCGCGAGATTGTCGACGGTGACGGTTTGGGAGTCTTGTGAAGTCATTTTGGATATGTGAGAGAGCTATTGAAGCTGGGTATAGAGATGGGAGGAAGTGGTTGGTGAAGGGAGGGAGTATGACGGAGAGATATCGCCAGGATAGGATGATGATGATGAGTAAGTGGGATTGAGGAAGAGAGATGTTGGAATGTCCCTTAAGAATGCGCGGTAAAAAGAAGACGACTCGTGATGATCTTCGCGGTATGAAGGAGTAGAGTAAGTACAGAGGTATCGAGGCTGAGATGCGATGCGCGCGGTGGATGCGGGGAGGTAGATCAAAAGGTAAGAGAGGATTAAAATAAAAAAGATGGAGAATTATCTCGTCGCGTATCTATTCAAGTACTGGACAAGAAAGAGGGGAAAGATACAACAAGTGAGACAAGACGGGAATAATCAGGTTTGGCCTGCGTCCATTCAAGACATTGTCTCTCTATGTCTCTCTCTCTGCTTCTGGTCAGCGCGGCTACGATAAGAGGTTTACCACGATAAGACATGAGCTTCAGTGACGTAGGTGACATAAAGTGGGAACATTTGGCCAGGGAAGCTCTCTCGGTGCGCGTGCCGCTGTAGCTAGGACCAATTGAGCTGTACAGCCGATGCATCCACTACGGTGCAGCACAGTAGGTACAGTACAGTACCTCTACTACACATCTAGATAATGATGACCTCCCATGGAGTTTGAATAGCTTCACTTTTGAATTGCCGCGCTATCTCAAACGGTCAGACACACCAAACTAAAGTCAATTCAATTTCCCCGCATTCTGTAACGTGTTGTTATCTTGAAGCTCTGACCAACATGGGGTTTGTTTAACCCTTGATAACGTTGCCGTTACCGATGATGCGCGAGCCGCCATTGACAAACACTAACTTTCTTTTATCGTATCGTATGTACTTGTGCCATTAATTGAGATGTTAGTACTGAGTCTGCGCTCTGTGAGATTGCAACCGCGCAGACAAAAAGTAGCCGCGAAAAAAGTCATCTCAACTCGGTTGTCTCATGCTGACGACCTCGTGACCATTGCCGACATCGCTTTTGACAGGGGGTGCTGCATGCAAGTTCGAGATCTGACGTCCGAAAAAAGGACCCTGGATAATATGATAGATACTAGCTTTGGGTTAGGTGAGATATGTATGTCGAGGTTATCTACCGGAGTTGTGGAGCGGATCATACCTTTATTGAGACATGTTTATACATGTACTGCATAACCACAGCAGAATAACTTCATCTAAACTGTACAGACATAGATGGCCTATGATGATAAAACAAATACCGAGGCCCCCGAGATTAAAGACAAAGCTCCAGTTAGTCCCCCCCTCTCTCATGACATGATGGAAACCACCCAATCTGATCCATACAGTTTCTAGACCCATCAGACTACTGTATTCTCTTTAATAATAGTTAGCCGCCAACCAAAACACACTTGAGCCGCCTACCGCCACTAGATAGGTACTGTACAAGCTCAGGTATAACGCCGTTGTCGGGAAAAATGAAAGGAATTCCACCCCATGAGACCCATCTCATGACACACAATTCCATTCTACCGCCTTCTTTTGCCATGTCTCTCTTGTCTCACGAGTCAGATCCCCGAGTCCGAGAGTCCACCACTACTTCTAGTCTAATCTTATCAGTGAGCTTCTCGAACACACTTGGCTCGGAGAGATAAGAAAGGTTAAAGATCCCCCCTCCCCTCACCGCGTCTCTGTTCCTTTGTATCACCATCTTTCAAACAAACATAATTAACCCTTTCTCTCTCTTCTTGATACCCAAAACTTGACTCTTTTCTTTCATACACATACACATCTCAATCACAATGTCTGCTCCCCGTGGTCGTCTCGCTGGCAAGAACGCCGTCATCACCGGCGCTGCTGGGTAAGTTCATCACCCATCCTCCCAAAGTGCTACACAATACTAACGTTCCACAGTGGCATTGGTCTTGAGACTTCTATCCTCTTCGCAAAGGAGGGCGCTTCAATTCTCATGTCCGACATCTCCCAGCCTGCTCTCGAAAAGGCCGCCGCAAAGGTCAAGCAGCTCGTCCCCGATGCTCCCCGCGTTGAGATCCTGGTACGCCCACTTTTTCCTTCCTCTCCGATCGCAATACTGACCTTATTATAGAAAGTCGATGTTTCCAAGGAATCCGAGGTCCAGGCCATGATCGAGTCACTCGACTCTTGGGGCGGTATTGACGTCCTCTTCAACAATGCCGGTATTATGCACGCCCAGGACGACGACGCCGTCAACACCCCCGAGAACATCTGGGATCTTACCCAAAACATCAACGTCAAGGGCGTATGGTACGGCTGCAAGCACGCCGTCCTGTCTCTGCGCCGCAACAAGAAGTCCAAGGCTTCCATCATCAACACCGCCTCCGTTGTCGCTCTCGTCGGCGCTGCCACACCCCAGCTTGCCTACACTGCCTCCAAGGGCGCTGTTCTCGCCCTCACCCGTGAGCTCGCCATGGTTCACGCCCGAGAGGGTTTCCGCTTCAACAACCTCTGCCCCGCGCCGCTCAACACACCTCTTCTCCAGGACTGGCTTGGTGATGACCAGGCCAAGCGCCACCGACGTGAGGTCCACTTCCCCATGGGTCGATTCGGTGAGGCTATTGAGCAGGCCCATGCTGTTGTCTTCCTGGCCAGTGACGAGTCGAGCTTTGTCAACGGTCACGACTTTGCCGTTGATGGTGGTATGACCAAGGGTTATGTCACTGCTGAGGGACCTGCGCCTCCTGCTCCTCAGAACAACGCTAGCAAGGACTCATTGTAAGGAATAAAGAATAAGAGAAAGGGATTTAGCGGGGGACACGGCATCTGTAGTAACGATTAGTATGAACCAATAATGAATGAAATTGTCACATCATAAACCAATCTTGTCACAAGTGCGAGGGTAACCACCCGGCTGATCGTAAAACAAATGTTATTTGCAAGGTATTGGTGAATATACAACAAAGATACCCAAACTCCGGTGCATGCTTTTCCTTCTCTTGACGGCTTCCATCTAGTGGAACTGTCCCTCGGTATTACCCTCGCCCATACTCTTACTGCTCGAACTTCCGCTCTGGATAGCACCCAGGATGCCATCAATGTAACTTGCGCCACTCCACTTCTGATGCGTCAAGACATCACACTTCAAGTCCTTCTCACGGCGCTGAACAATATCGACATACGCCTTCATGCCGTCCTTCTTGAACTCGCGCGACAGCTCAGTTGTGATGGTCGCGTTGGAGTGCAGACCCGCGAGCGAAATGAGCTGCAGCACGAAACCCTCGCGCGCAATATCCCAGATAAATGACTTGAGGGTCTCGTCCGTGAAACCGTGGGCCATCCAGTTGAATGAGGGGGAGAGGTTGTACACAAGACCCTTGCCAGGATAAACCTCACGGACGGCGCGGCCTAGCTTGGACGCTACTTGAACGTTGGGGTCGCCAGTCTCGACCCAAAGGAGATCCGCGTAGGGGCCGAATGCGAGAGCGCGCTTGGTAGCCGCTTGCATGCCGGCGCGGTAGTGGTAGAATCCTTCGCGGGTGCGAGGGACGTCCCAGTTGAAGTAGACAGGCTCCTTGGTGTACTTGCTTGCGAGACCGCGACGACGTGAGATGCCCATGTCATGGTCCTTGTCTGTCTCGGCAAGGTACTCGTTAATCTTAGATTGCTCAACACCCTCCTTCTTCATATGTGCGACGGCAGCTTCGTCAAAGGTGATGAGCTTGGTGTCCTTGACCCATTGGGCCTCGAAAGCATCAATCTCAGCTCCCGCAGCACCCTTGGCCTCCATAGCCTGAATGGTCTCAGCCAAAGGCTCAATTGAGGGGTCTGCGACACCGAGGATGAACTCGTGATCGCGCACGTCAATGGCAGATGACAGAAGCTTGCCAGACTCGGAGTCTGTTCGGGCAATGACAAGATTCTCGCAGCCCATGACATCCCACTGGAAGCGTGTGGCGACAAGACGGTTGATGTGCTCTCCGATAGGAACAAGGACCTTGCCAGCGAGATGACCGCACTTCTTTCCACCATGAAGCTGGTCCTCGAAGTGAACAGCAGCAGCACCGTTCTCAGCAAACAGCTTAGCGAGCTTGAGGACAGCAGACAGACCACCGTGACCAGTATCACCGTCGGCGATGATGGGTCGGAGGTAGTCGGTATATGGTGTCTTTGTGCGTTCCTCGGCGGTCATCTTGCGACGAAGGTCCCATTGCTTTCGGTCGTGCATGTTCTGCGCCTTGGCCAGGCGTTGGACCTGGTTGGGGACGGTGTTGTATGGGTAGTCGCCAAAGTCGGGGGAGACCTCGTTGGTAGAGGTGAGGAGGGAGGAGCATGCCCATCCCGAGATGTAGAGGACTTCTTGGTGAGGAGCTTGCTGGGTCATTTGGACGGGGTCAATTGCGCCCACTGTGAGGTGTTAGCCGGATATCGGGTATATCGGAAGAGGATTTTTTTAAGACATACTCGTATGGATGGGTTCTCCCTTGGCTTCCCTCTCACGGATCAGATTGAAAAGCTTCTGAGCCATGACAGAGCTTGGGTATTGAACCTTTTGCGTTCCACGCTTGGAAGCAACATCCTCGGCGCTGTACGGACGCTTGATGCCCGCAAATCTAGGCGAAGCCCACCAAGCTTCAATCTCCTTAATGGTGGCTTCATAAAGTCGATCTTCAGCCTCTCCAGCCTTTTGCGACTCTGGTAGTAGCTGGAAAGCGTCGGCAGGTTGTGTCGCGTGGGTGCTGAGCGACGACATCTTTGCGACGGATGTGGAAGATATGGCTCGGATGGCGAGAAGGGGAGTGCAGCTTCGGGGTTTGGAGGCAGCTGAGATTAAGCGCCGGGGAGCTCTTGTGGATAACCTGCGCATCATTTTGAAGGATGTTGATGTTAGGATGAAGAGGGAAGAGAATGTGGTGGTTGTGAAGTAAAGAGAGGACTAGGGTGGAGGGGTGGATTGGTGGTGGATGAATAATAAAGTCCAACACTCTGCGGATGTTGATCTGCAGCCCGTGATAACTCCAAATCAGCCAAGACTGGATGTTGCTTTTTGGGAAGTGATAATGAGTAGTTACTATGGGTTCTCAGAGAAAGGAAACCCAGATTCAAATTTAAATGATTCTTTTGATTAGATATATATCCATGTTGTAGCTACTAGCTACTTGATCAACACCACAAAGGGCCATCTCTTACACAACTCGATGACCGACTCCAGCTTCGGTAACCGAGCAATAGATACAATTTTCTCCATCTCACATACAGTATAATATTTTATAATAGCTGACAAAAACAACTTGCAGGTTGGGGGTTGTGCTCAACGTATTCATGTCAGCAAAGCCTTGGTTATAGGGAAGCATTGCCGAAGCAATTGACCAATAATAGAGGTTGTACGGTTAACACTGGTGTCTCTGATTGGTTCAGATTGCCTGTTTGAGCCGTGGTAATGTGGTCGGTTCATGGCGGGTTTCCTCGGTTGTCACCGACATAACCGTAGAGGAGATGCGAGTGTCTTGATAACTAACTGGTAATGTTGTAGTTTGTATTGCGAATGGAATAAAGATATTATTTTGGCTAGTAGCTAAGTACTGAGCTTAGTAGTACTCATGTATATTCCCTGGTGTCTTGTAGTCTTTCTCTCAATATATGGTTATAGGACATGCCTTCTCCGCACTGAATACTGCGTCATTCTGACCATCAATCTCAACCCCGCTTGACAAAATAAAACAGCAGACACTAGAAGCTGAAGCTAGAGCTCTTGTTGTCACCCCCGCTCCCCCGGTTGTTACCCCAGATTGCTCGGGCCCCCACCGGTGGGCGCCGCTTCTACTCGTTTACAACAGGGAAGCCGCGGCCCAGCTCATTCATTATCTTACTCGACTTCCCTTTATCTCGTTGTCTTTTGTGATTCTCTCTCTTTTTCTTGCTCTGTACACTTCTCACACATCACAATGGCTCTCAACTTGACAACTTCTCGCCGGGCTTTGGGCTCGCTCAAGGTACGTGACTTACATGTGATACTCAAATATCGTAAACTCACACCATATCAAAACAGCCCCTCACCCGTGCCGCTTTTGTCGGAGCTCGCGGTTATGCTACTGCTGAGCCTGACCTCAAGGCTACTCTCCGCGATGCCATTCCCGCCAAGCGAGAGCTCCTCAAGAAGGTCAAGGCTCATTCTAACAAGGTTCTTGGAGAAGTCAAGGTTGAGAACACTCTCGGTGGTATGCGAGGCCTCAAGGCCATGGTCTGGGAGGGTTCGGTCCTAGATGCCAACGAAGGTATCCGATTCCACGGCCGAACTATCAAGGACTGCCAAAAGGAGCTTCCCAAGGGAAAGACTGGTACAGAGATGCTTCCTGAGGCTATGTTCTGGCTTCTTCTCACAGGCCAGGTTCCCTCTGTCAACCAGGTCCGCGGCTTCTCGCGCGAGCTTGCTGAAAAGGCCCAGATCCCCGAGTTTGTCTCCAAGATGCTCAATGACTTCCCCAAGGACCTTCACCCCATGACTCAATTCGCCATTGCCGTTTCTGCTCTCAACTACGAGTCAAAGTTCGCCAAGGCCTATGAGCAGGGTATCAACAAGGCTGATTACTGGGAGCCTACCTTTGACGACTGCATTTCCCTCCTGGCTAAGCTGCCCACTATCGCTGCCAAGATTTACCAGAACTCTTACCGCGGTGGTGGTGTTCTGCCCGCCGAGGTGGATCTTGAGCAGGATTGGTCTTACAACTTTGCTGCTATGTTGGGCAAGGGTGGCAAGGAGAACGAGAACTTCCAGGATCTCCTCCGTCTTTACCTTGCTCTTCACGGTGACCACGAGGGTGGCAACGTCTCTGCCCATACCACTCATTTGGTTGGCAGTGCTCTGTCCGATCCTTTCCTGTCTTATAGTGCTGGTCTCCAGGGTCTCGCTGGTCCTCTTCACGGGTAAGTAGTTGTCACTCCATGCAAGAATTAATACTAATATATCATTAGTCTTGCCGCTCAGGAGGTCCTCCGATGGATTATCCAGATGAAGGAGGCCATTCCTGCCAACTATACCGAGCAGGATGTCAACGACTACCTCTGGTCTACCCTCAACTCCGGTCGTGTTGTTCCCGGTTACGGTCACGCCGTTCTCCGAAAGCCCGATCCCCGATTCGAAGCTCTCATGGACTATGCCGCTGCCCGTCCTGAGATCGCCAACGACCCTGTCTTCCAGCTTGTTGAGAAGAACAGCCGAATCGCGCCCGAGGTTCTCAAGAAGCACGGCAAGACCAAGAACCCCTACCCCAACGTCGACAGCAGCTCTGGAGTTCTGTTCCACCACTACGGCTTCCACGAGACTCTCTACTACACTGCCACATTCGGTGTGTCGCGTGGTCTCGGCCCCCTTGCCCAGTTGATCTGGGACCGTGCTCTGGGTCTTCCCATCGAGCGACCCAAGAGTATCAACCTCGAGGGCATTCTCAAGCAGGTTGAGGGTCAATAAAAAGCCAAAGATACCCAGTTCAAAAGTTGTGACGAGCGATCAGCAAGGTTTATTTGAATGTGTATATAGTGTTAGGATATAGCCTGCCATGATTGACGATTTTCTTTTTGAGTAAATGATCTGTTCCTTGATCAAACACACTGGTGAATTCTCTCTACATCTCCTATGCTTCTGTCTAAATGCTATGCTTTGCTTTCCATAATTCTTCCCATAAAATCAGATGACCATCTCTACAACACCTTTTCCAAATGATCAAAGTACAGGTCATCTCTTAGAGCCTTGCCATTGTAAAGCTCAGCATAAGGAAAAGGACTCTTCTCGCCAGTACGAACATAGCCTCTCCTCATGTACCAAGCAATCAACTCCTCCCTCGTCCAAATGACCATCATAGTCATAATCTTAGTCCCCCATTCCTTCTTAGCATGCTCCTCAGCCTTCTGCAAGACCTGTCGTCCAATCCCTCCCGCCTGCAATTTCGGCGACACGGCAAAGAGTCCAAAGTACGCACGCTCATCGCTCTTCCTCACAATCTCACAGCACGCCACGAGTCCTGAGCCAGCGTCGCCTTCAGATCCCGACTCTGGCGTTGAAGTACCTGTCGACGAGGGCGTTGAGCGAAATACGAGAAGGACGAGGCCATTGGGTTCGGTGATCTTGGCTTCCAGAGCGGATGGGGATATGCGCTCGTCGGCTAGAAGGTCGGCTTCTGTTGTCCAGCCTTCGCGTGATGAAGGGCCGCGGAAGGCGGAGACGATGAGGGAGAGTAGAGGGGGGATGTCGAGTGTTGTTGCGGGACGAAAGGTCAGAGACATTTTGTAGGTTTGGTTGTCTTGTAAGTGAGTGAGTGAGTTTGTCTCAATTGAGTTGTTTAACGTTCCTTGAAATGAGTTGACTTGAGTAAAGAATAAAGAGAAACTAGCCTTGCCTTTATAGAAAAGAGAAAGAAAAAGATCTTGGCAGATTCGTTCAGCTTCTTCTTTTTGAGTTATTCACACTATTTGAGCTCCGATGTAGGAGAATTCTTTCTTTTAATTGCCAAGGACAAGATTGGCATCCTTTTTTTGCCAATTGTTACAGATGTGATCGTATAGATTCAACAAAATAGGTTAGTCTGGGTTGGACTCATGCTGTTGGAGTAGGTCCACGAATTTCCTATTTTGTTAAATTTAAACGATGATGCTTGGAGGATTGTTTAGCTTGTCGGATTTATAAGTCGTGTCAAGACAATTGACGTGAGATCTGTAATTACTTTTGCTAAGTATGAACAGTTTTGACATCTCAAAGGCGCGGATGACATGACAGGTTTACAATATTTCTGCTTCTCAATTGATCGATCAAAGTACAACGCCAGGCCTGCTATAATAAACAAAATCCCCATCTTCCTGTCTAGGTATCTCAAACAGTATTTGTTTGTATAAACTTGGGACCTGTGTAACGATATATATAAAAAAACAAAGGTCCGTAATGTATTGGTATATTGCTTGCTGCCATGCATGTCATGCCATCCACCTCTTCTAAGGGACTCACACACTCACACTCCAAAATGCCAATTAAAGAGAGGGTATGTTTATAAGAAAAAATCTGAAATATGTAGATATAAAAATAAAATAAAAGAAACCACACAGCAACAACAAAGTTCTGAAAAAAGAAAAAAGGAAAAAAAGATGCTTTGCTATTTGTTTATCTTCACAGCAAGACACCTCTAAGGCGCCGCCTGGGCTGGCACCTTGGAGTACTTGGCTGCGCTGTACTCAAAGCCCTGGTTCGCTGTGTCCTCGCCCTGGCGGTAGGACATGAGATCCTCGTTCTCGGCGGCTGCCTTCTTGGCTTCGCTGGCACCTGCGGCACGCTGGCGCCAGAAGTAGAAGCCTAGAGCTCCGAGGCCGAGGGCTGCGGCGCCGATGCCGCCGGCGTAGATGCCTGTCTTTGTGCCTGTGGGGAGAGCTTCCCATTTCTCGCCTGTGGACTTTTCGGGCTCCTTGTGGAGGTTCTCGTAGGCGGTTGAGTTACCCCTGTGGGAGATTTGTTAGTCATGGCTTGAGAATGAGAGAGTGAAGTTGACTTACTTGACAATCTCGATGCTTTCCCAGCTACCGGTCTTGTCGCCGTAGACGTACTCCTTTCCGGTGCTGTAGTCCTCAACGGTGACGTCCTTGACGTGCATGGTGTAAGGACCCTTTTCGTAATCGGTATCTGTAACTTTGTTAGTTCAACTCAACTCATACTATCACGAGTCGATTAACTCACCACCACCGGCCCATTGGCGCGTTCCTTCGGGCATTCTAGGATCACCAGCAGCCCAGATACCGATTGAAAGTCTCATGGGTGTCTGAGGGTAGCTATCGATATCATCCTTGGCAACAACTGTTCGCACGTTCTCTCCGTTGATGAACCACTTGAGCTCCTCCTTTGTCCACGTCGTCGTGTAGTTGACGTACTCCTCCTGCATTCCTCCTTCGACAAAGTGCCATCCCGCCTTTGTGAAATCCTCAACGCCCTTGCCGTAGTAGTTTGTCGAAGCGTGGGTGTCGTTGGCGCCCAGAATCTCCCAGTCGACCTCGTCGAGATCATCGCTCAGCCACATCATGGAGCTGACGATTCCCGTGCCGGGGGCGGCCTTCATGTGCAGCTCTGTGCGCCCAAAGAAGAAGTAAAAGTTGGTGCGCAGAGTAGGTGAATCGCCCTGCTTGGCGACTGTGAAGGTGGCGCCCGTCTCCTTGTCGTAGGTCACGCGGCCGACATGGTTGTCCCAGAAGTCGCTTGAAGGCGTGTCGTTGAAGCTCCAGGTGTAGGTCGTTCCCCAGGCTGGGTTGGGGTCACAGTCGGTCTCGTTGAGAGGGTTGCAGTCCGAGGTTGTTTGAGCGACCGCGAGGCCAAAGAAGGCTGCGGCCGGGAGGATATAGCGTGAAAGCATGTTTGCTGTGTGTGTGTGTGTGAGGTATCTTTCCTTCTTTCTTTTTTCCTCTCTTCTCAGATCTCTATATGAAATATAGATAATTCGAAAAAATGGAACAGGAAAACAAATGCGACAATGAATTGATGATGTATGTTGAGTGTCGCGATCAAGGAGTGACTGGGTGATGAAACGAATGAAACACCCAAGGATCGAGAGTACAGACAAAAAAGGAAAAAGAGGAAAGCAAAAGGGGATAAAAAAAACTTTATCCTTTTTCTTCTACTTGATCAAAAAAGATGGGAATGAACAAAGAGGAAAGGAAAGAGAAGAAGGAAACAGAAGGAATAAAATGAAACGGCAAAACGATATTAGTTAGGAAAAGGAGAGGAGCCCAGAGTGCCGAGAAGCCCCCCCATACCCACACTTACAAGTACCAAGCCAAGGCCAAGGCCATAGAAGCAAGCATAGGCCCAGGTAGGCCTATCCTAGGACTCAGGGGAGAGAGAGGTCATCGCCAAGTCCCTGAAGCGTCTTTTAGATTGTGAATTCGAACCACTAAGAATGCTTCGAATGGGTCACGTTGTTGTTTTCTTTTGTCTGTTTCTATCCCACAACTCTTCATACTTGTCCCTGGAACTAATTACTACCAGGGAAAAAGGAATCTTCAGAGGTCCTTCCAGCGGGTCAACCCACTGTGTCCGAACCAGGGGTGAACAATGGACAACTTCTCTTGAGACGCGCCAAGGAAGCTTGGGCTGGGCGCGGGAGGGGCTTTGCTTTGATGGAGTCTGGCAGAAAAGAAGGAGGATATTTCGCTTAGAGTTGATCCGATGGAAATTAGAACCGGGGGTTTGATCTTTTCAATGGGTCAAAGACATGGACGAATTGAATTGAATTGAATCGAATCTAACTGTTATCTCTCCACCTCTACTCTGTAAGCTCTCTAGGCTCTATCTCTTTCTGTTCTGGGTGTTGAAATTGTCTGTTGCTAATTCTGTCCATGGAAATGAAACCCTGGAGATAAGTCGGTCGGCACTAGTGGCAAGTAGATCGACAGGGGGAAAGGGAAGCTATTGGGCGCTTGTGAAATGCAAGATCAAGCACTTTTTGGGCAATAAATCTCTAGAGTGTTTGCATTGTTAATGAATGAGACTCAAGAGACAAGTATTATCGTGGTGTATCTGTATGGCCTGACATACGTAGACATAGCATCTCAGCTATCTCCCCCAAGTTTCAAATACATTAATGCTTATCCCTGTTCTGGACATCTCAGCGATTAAGTTCTGTTAGTCGAAACACTTTATGAGGAGAGATAAGCAAGAAAAAACAGGGGGTGGAATTTCATAAAACCCTGTGTTATAATGTCATGAACTAAACTGCGGGATGAATACGTAGTCATTCATAGTCAAGCAAAAAAAGCACAGCCACGCTTAGCCTTGCGCTCGGAGCTGGGCCCTCTTCTTCTTGGTTCCCTGAACAATATCGTCCTCGTTGTAGATCTCCAAGACGCTGGCGTGGTTACTAATGGCCTTTGCCCACCTGTAAAAGTTTGGGGTTTCTTTCTCGAGTCGCGACGAGAGATTGGCCGGTAGGAGGCCGTGCTTGGAGAGGGACAGTGCTCGAATGACGAACGGGGCAGTGAGGACCTGTTGTTGTTCATTTATGTTAATTAATTGATGGCTTAGCTTTTAGTAGCTTGGGGAACAGGTAAAAAGCACATACCTCGGCAAAGGTGAGCTTATCGCTACCACCAAAGAACGGAGCAGCGTTCTTGAGAAGAGGTTCAACCTCCTTGACGATACCAGCTATAGCATCATCCACAGCACTCTCAATCTCGTCGTCCGTCGTGCCGCGGTAGATGGCCCTGCTGAGATGGCCCTGGACCTTGCTCGAGTAAGTATCAACAAAGAAATTGATCCTGGCTCTGATCAACGCCCCATCATGGTCCGAGGACGCAGGGAGCAAAGACTTGCTCTGGGCGGGATAGGCGTCTACGAGGAACTGCGAGACGATGGCTGATTCAGTGATTGTCTCGCCGTTGTGGATGATCGTCGGGACAAGACCGCGAGGGTTGATCTTGAGATACTCTGGCGAGCGTGGATTGTCGAGGTCGATGATTTCCTCTTTAAACGGGAGGCCTAGCTCTGCGAGGGTGATGTGTGCCCTGTGCGCGACTGGGAGAGAGATGTCATTAGCTACGCCGTACCGTGACTGACCAGGTACCTAGACAAACTGCCAAGTCACCGCAAGTACAACATTGGCTGGTTTATATATAGAAAGAGTAATTAATAATATATACGTACAAGGGCACTTGTGGGAAGTATAGAGAGTAATGTCTGCTTGTGGTTGAGAGCCCATCTTGGCAGCGGTAAAAGTGTTGATGTGACGATGGATGGACAAAACCCGACTTTTGGGAATACTAGAGCGGATAAGAAAAACAAGAGCCATTTTTATTTCAGCGCATCCTATATACTTTTGCAGCGTAGCAGCAGCAGCATAGCATTATTAATTCACTTGAGCACGTCTTTGATCGCATCATCCGCCCATTCCGTTCCGTCTGTTCGGCTTTGTGTTACTTCCGAAGCGCGAGAATGGTTGCGTCATTTTGAACGCCATTCAGAAGCATTGTGTAACTTTGTATCATCATCAATGAATGTATAGATAGATAAAAGTATGTAAAAAAGGTGAGGCTCTTGGCGATAATAATGTATTTTTAGTTGTTTTGGTATTATTTCCGAAATGAGTAGTGGTTTTTAAATTGGGAAATTGTCTCTGTTAAGCTTCTGACGTGAGACGGTAAATGGAATTGAGCCGCGCTAATGGTGCTCTAGGGTGGGTTGGGATGACTGACAATAAGACATTGATAACTTCTATCTCTGCTACTGAGAGAATCCAGGTGGTGTTTTGTTCTATATAGTATTATTTTATTGTTAAAAACAGGTGATTATATTAGTTTATCAGTCTAATTTCCTTGTCGTTGACTCTATTGCATCAGTAATAGGGCGGTTCAGCTGTTTCTTCATCGGAGAAATTGCCTGATGATAATTCCTCAACACCGAGTCAAAGCCTATATCATTACAAACTGACGACTTGTCGATACCATCGCATCCGAACTGGCTCATATGATATACTCTTCTCAACTCCCCTCAATTTCAAGATCATTAGTTTGTCGCCATGTACATATGTTTTTTTAATCAGCATGTTCGGCATGCAGCAAGCCCAGGTTGCCGAGAGCCTACAAGTACGTACCTGCTGTTGTGCGCGAAAGCGTTATCTACTACCTCGTGCCTGCCTGATGCCTGCGACTCAATCAGATCAGACGTCAGACAATGGTTATTGCCGTGTTGCTATGAAAACAACCGGGCATTAGCACATCTCTTGCTCGGTAGATGGCAGGAGCCGTTCAACAAGTGCTACCTGGCAGTAGCCAAGACATACTTCGCCATCAAAACCATGGCCAAGTACTGTTAAGTCTTTTCAGATATATGCTAATTCTACTTCCAGACAGTTAATACTGGTCTCTTTTCACAAGTGGGTCGATGCACGCATCTACGTGGGCGATTGAAGTTGACGGTTGCTTGGGCACTCTCAGTGACTGACAGCTCATAAAGCAAACACTGCCAAGCACTGCCAAACACTATCAACCACTACTTGACATCGATTACTTCAAAGCAATCTTCAAAGGTGATGGAGACCCAGGCAACGAACAATGTCACTTGGCATAGACATTATTGGCGTTGTAGCGCCACTCCTCTCTCTTCCAACAGTCTCTCTTCAACATCACCACCTTTTCTTGACAGCCATTTCTTGGACACCAAATTCTTGGCAACTGATATTAGCAGTGTCTGCAATAAACACCAAAGGAACCACGCTGTGATATTCTACACCACTTCACTATCTATCTCTCTCGTCTGTCATGGCGTCGCAAGGACGCGGCGGAGGACTTGGAGGCCCAAGTCACAACTTCCGGACCAAGCCTTGCCACTATTTCAAAAAAGGTAACTGTCATTATGGAAACAAATGCAACTTTCTACACGACACACCTCCTGCCCTCGACAGCCATATTGCTGTTCCAGCTCCCATTGCCAAAACAGATCCACGCAAACGATACATGGCGTGGAAAGGCATGGTTCGCAAACCACCTCCCAGTTTCCAAACCGCAACAGGTGAAAAGGAGTGCCACAAGTTCTGGAAAAGAGCTCTCGAACTCCTGGAGGAAGATAATCCCGAACAGCACCAAGACATTGCTCGCGATCTTTTGAAAGATGACTACCACGGTCTGCAGTTTATCGTCAACACTGCTGAGAATGGTTCTTCTGATGCCAGGAAGAACCTGCCTGCGTCCTACGTCTTTCTGCAAGTTATCTCTCACGCAAACCTGATGGAGTCGCTATCTATCGAGGCTAGCGTTGGGACTATCTTTACGGTTTTTGCTGCCATAAATGGAGAAAAAGACATTCACAGCCTCGCCTCTTAGGAACGGCGTGCTCTGGCGAATGACTGGACGCGGCGACATCAAGAGGAGCAGACAGATGTTCTTTTCGAGGCCATAGACGACTGGGAAGAGCAGCAGAAGAACATCAGACGTACATATGATGGCACCAACTTACGAACTATTGACTCAGCTGATGTGATTGGATTGACAACCACAGCACTTGCTGGTCGAATCGACATGCTCCGGAGTTTGAAGCCAAAGATTGTCATTTGTGAAGAGGCAGGTGAGGTCAAAGAAGCAGATATCATTTCTGCTCTGATGCCAGGGCTTGAGCATCTGATCCAAATTGGTGACCACCGACAGCTACGACCCCAAATCAGCAACTACGACCTGAGTCTTGAGTCGACGTCTGGTCAGAAATGGCAACTGGATCGTAGCTAGTTCGAGAGAAGAGAAGAGGGCGAGCCGGGTCTTGATCCATCGCCACTAACCCAGCTCAACGTCCAAAGAAGAATGAGACGCGAGGTTTCTCAACTGATTCGTGGAGTTTACCCAAACTTGATCGATCATGAGAGTGTATTGAAGACACCAGATGTTGTCGGTATGCTTGACAACGTGTTCTGGCTGGACCACAGCCACCCACAGGATTCGGAGGAGACGGGACCCGTGTGAAATCTTATAGTAACCGGTGGGAGACCAATATGGCAACGGCCCTTATCCGTCACCTAGTTCGTCAAGGCAAGTACAAAGCTGAAGATATTGCACTCCTGACACCCTACATGGGCCAGCTTCAACAACTCAAGATTGCTCTCTGCCGTGACTTTGAGATATTTCTCGGCGATCTCGGTCGCGAGCAACTCGCCTATGAAGAGTTTGAGGATGAGCCAAGTCCCAAGAAGCCGGTTGAGAAGAAGAAGTTGCTACAGACAATCCGACTTGCGACGGTCGATAACTTCCAAGGAGAAGAGGCCAAGATCATCGTCGTGTCGCTGGTGCGAAGCAACCCTCAGCGTCAAGTCGGATTTCTTCGAACAGAGAACCGCATGGACGTTTTGCTTAGTCGCGCCAAGCATGGGATGTACCTAATTGGCAATGAGCAACCTACCTGAATGTTCCCATGTGGGCTGACGTTCACGAAATACTTGAAAAGAATGGTTCTGTTGGAACAGAACTCAGACTCTGCTGTCCTCGTCACCCAGAGGCACCTATCGTTTGCTCAGAGCCGGAAGACTTCTCCGTCAAAAGTTCCAAAGGACGGTGCACTCTGCCTTGCTACCGGAGACTGGAACCATGCGGCCATAAATGCCAGGCGACGTGTCACTCAGAGGCTATGCACGATGCCTTCATTTGTACACGAGCTTGCCCTCGCATCCGAATGACTTGCACCCATCAGTGTCCTAAACTATGCGGAGAACCGTGTGATCCCTGTCTAGCTCTGGTTTCTGATATTGAGCTCCCGTGCGGTCACGTCGCAGAAAGTATGGCGTGTTACCAAACCCAGGATCTGGAAGGGTTTGAATGTACTGGTCTAGTCGGAAGGACCCTTCCTCGTTGTGGACATCATGTGATTCTCGAATGTCACCAAGTTGGCAATAACGTGTTGGCTCAATGCAAACAACCTTGCACTCATATTCTTCCTTGTGGTCACGGGTGCTCTGGGACTTGCTCGGGATGCCAGGGCGGCGTCCATCCCAAGTGCGTCAAGCCTTGCGACCGCCCATACAGCACATGTAATCATCGCTGCAACCAAGAATGCCATGTTAGGGATGCTTGTGGAAGTTGTAAGCAGCAATGCGAGGTAAGTTTAAACATCTGGATAAGACAAAGATCGATGTCACTAACAAATCTCAACGCCAGGTCCAATGCCCACATTCTACATGCAACTCGGTTTGCAACAAACCATGCGCTCCATGTATCGAGCCTTGCACATGGTCGTATTCCCACCAGGGCGCTTGTACTCTCCCCTGCTCTGCGCCTTGTGATAGACTTCCTTGCAACAAACGATGCGACAAGAAGTTACGATGTGGTCACCAATGCCCAAGCTTTTGCGGAGAAGTTTGTCCAGTTGGCTACTGTCAAGTCTGCAATAGATCAAAGAAGAATGCTCGGGTTGACCTCTTGGAGTTTCGAACATATTCAGAAATTGACTTGGATGAAACGCCGATCGTTGTTCTCGGATGTGGCCATTTCTTCACAAGTGAGACTCTGGATGGCCTCGTCGGCCTTGGTGAATTCTACCATATGGACAAGTTTGGGAACTTTACTGGTCTGAAAAACTTCTCTGGCTCACTTGCGCAAAAGATGCCTGCCTGCCCCGACTGTAAGAGATCTATCCGACAATTTGCGACACGACGTTACAATTGGGTCATCAATCGAGCAGTCATGGATGAGATTTGCAAGCGCTTCCTTATCAAGGGACAGGCTGCTTTGGACAAACTCAATAACAAACTGACCAAACTCGAAATTGCGCTTGCAGCATCCCGTCGGTCTGCTTCTTTGGTTGATCAACACACAGCTACCACGTTCTTCAGAGAGCGACATGCTGGCATAAAGGGACTTGAAAATTCGGCCGTGTATCTCCAAAAGCTCATGGGTGAGGAAAACCAGCCTGCCAAGAAGCTGATTAATGCGATTGCAACCTCCCAACCTGTGGCCGATGGTGGCTTCTCTTCCATTACTCGTTCAATGGAAGCCTTGAAACTCTCGCACACTGCACCTGACGAACAGTTACTTCTTGGGGCACGATTGGTGGTCTCGGAGGCCCAGCAGATACAACTGATGGATGCCTTTATGGTTTCCAAGACAAAGGGAAAGAAACTCCACGAGAACGCCCTTGACTTGCAATCCACGGACAAATGGTTCAAGACTTGTAAGGAATTGAGGGAAGAAGCCAAGGAAGCGAAACTCCCTCGGATCTTCATCGCAGCCACACTCGCATTTGCAAAGATTACACGAGCTGCGGTTTGGACTGTCAAGCCTGAAGCAAGCTCGAGATCTGGCGGGAACGAATATGAGCACATCACCACCGCTCGTGAGCTTCTCCCAGTCGCTCTGGACTTTTGTTCCAAGCTCAATGATAACGGTGTTATTAAGAAGCGATTGGAAGACATGGTCGAACTCTATAAGCCGCGACACGAACAGGCCACACCCGAAGAACTGGCCTCTATTCGATCGGCCATGGTCACCGGACCTCATGGCATGGCAACACACTCTGGTCACTGGTACAATTGCGTCAACGGCTATCCTGTAAGTGCTTATCCTCTTCTCTGACATGTTTTAATTAACATTATTTTTAGTTTACCATTGGCGAATGCGGTATGCCGATGGAAATGGCACAATGCCCTGAATGTGGAGCAGCGATTGGTGGTGCTTCCCATCGAGCTGTTGAAGGGGGTGGCCAAGTAGGAGAAGGCTGTGTTGTGAGCTGAACACATATTTTTTGAGTCGATCACGATTGGCCAAAGTAAGTGATTTTTGGTACCAAGTTTCAGGAGAACAAACATCTTGGTCTTGGCTTTGTATACAGAGCAGGGAATGTCCAGCTGGATAGATGGAACTGGACAAAGTAGAAAGCATGTAAAGAGTGAGCTGAGATTCAATATGTAGAAGTTGTACTCTGAAGTCAATACTTTCATTCGATGACACAACTTGTAATGTAAAGACTGCTTATTGTTTAATGAAATTGGTATTGAGAAAGATAAACTGCTTAGACTAGAAACGCTTCTTTACAACTCCATCATATACTCGTGTTCTCCCATATCATACAGTCATATTACAGTAATGAAACACCTTCGCCAGGATGATCTGAACTTTGTTTATGTAAAATTGATTGTGTTTAGTATCCATGGCCTGTATCACTGTTAGACATCAATTATCAAAGTCAGAGTCAAAAACACTTACGTCCGAGATTTCGTCCCATCTTGGACATCTCCTTAGCCTGAGTCTGCTTCATCTTGGCCCGTCTAGAATCCTCCTTTGCCTCAATCTCAAGCCTCTTGACATGCTCTCTCGCATCACGCACACTCAATCTAGCCTCTTCAAGGGCACGATCAGCTTCGCGCTCAGCCATCTCGGCGCTTCTCACGCGCTCTCGGGCTTCCAGAACGGCGGGATCATGCTCGTTGCGGCTTCCACCACCGAGCTTGGAGAGAAAGCCACCTCCAGAGCTGCGGCGACGATCGGGAGAGCGGGAGGATGAAGATGAGTGACGGTCGTAGGATGAGGCGGAACCGCGCGAGTGGCGGTTGTGACGAGAGGATGTGCTGGCGCGCGCGGTGGGTGTGGGTTCGGTGTGCTTGGAGCTGGAGAAGAGGCCGTGCTTGCGGGGTGGTTCTTCCCTAATAGGCTCAGGGGAGGGTTCACGACGACCGAAGAGAGGCATGATTGTTGTTGTTTTTGTTGTAGTAGTAAAAAGTATAAGTGGTGGTGGTGTAAGTGAGTCTTTGGACAAGTTTAAGTGGATAGATAGATGGAGAAATGCTTGTTTGATGGAGAAGAGAAAAGAAGCTTTTTTATTAAAATCTGGGCGGACTCTTGGCCTCTATTTAGAGAAATTCTTCTTTCCTATTTCTGTTGATGATGATCTTCAACTTTGATCAAACCTGCTTTTCTTTGCAACTTCATCTCTACAAAGACGTAGTGAGTGGTGGTATTATAATGTGACGTCAATTTTGAATCCCTGCCAAAAAGAAAGGGTGCTTACGAGCAAGGGTCCAACTCATAGCTGGACCAATCACGAAAAGGTTATGACACGGATGTCATCTTTTGTGACGCAGACAGTGGCGGTTTTTTATGTTTGTTTCAGCAAAAAGACAAGAGGGGGAATAACATCATTGGTTTTTTGATTGTGGGTGAGATCATAGTTTTGGGAATATCATTTCTATTAATGATACTTTTGCCAAGATTGTGAGGAATGATGGTAGTAGTTAGTATCAACGTTCACTCTCAAACGGTTACACGTTGCAGTCAACCTAAGATCGCAGTGGATCAAGATCTGCCCATCAAATCGAGAATTGACTTTTTGGTTTAGGTCATTAGTATGAACGGGCCATAGACTACGTTGAACTAAAGAGTTTGGTCCAATTCCCGAGGTAAATGGATAGAATGCATCTTTTCGTATTAGACCCTTGGACCCAGCGTGGCTGTGCAACTTCCCCTCTCTGTCTCTCTCACCATTGTCGTCAGACTCGTCATCAAGAGATACGCGTACTTGTTTGCAATGTCTTTATCATTAAGAATGCGATACAAGTAAAAGGCAGTACCTATGTATAAGTTTCACCCACCACCATCAAGTGTAAATGATGACTGGCAAAAGATAATAAAGTAATAAAAAAAAAGGCAGTCAAACATAGAAATTATCTTGTCAATTGTCGACCGATAACCCCCCATCCCAGCAGTCTACTCCCCCCTCTCTCTCTCTGTTCATCCTCCACTGTACCTCTTTTTTGCATAGTAGACTTTGTGGCAAAAGTCAAGCAATGCTAAAAAGAAAAATGCCGCGTAAAAAAAACACCGAAAAATAAAAAGTCCCTATGTGCAAATATGCAGCACGATATATACAGTTGTTGAAAAAAGGCGCCCTCTCGTGGAAAAGAAGGCGAGTAAGTAAAAAATAAACGAAGCCGTATGTCGTTCAATCAAATGAGGTTTTTGGTCGGTGTGTCAGGCTCGTATTTTTCGATTATAATGCTCGTATCGTATCGTAAAAAAGGGTTTAAAAATAATAATGCCGTTGCTTTCTTCTTCCGTTTTGTCTCAGATCACATGATGGTGCACTTGCTCTCCTCGCGATCCTTCTTGACGCTGAGAGCAACACGCGCAGCCTCGGTAAAGGCCTCGTTGACGCCCCTGTTCTTCATGGCGGAGCATTCGAGATATCGCTGGGCGCCTATGCGACGCGCCACCTCGAGACCCTGGTCGTAGTTGATCATTGGCTTCTTCTCCCGGGGTTCGGCTGCTGACTCGCCTGTGGCGGCTGCGTTTTCGTCGTCTTCTCCTTGCTCGCGGAGGTCGCACTTGAGAGCCACGAGGACGAGTTTTGTGCCTGGGCAGTTGTCGGCGATTTCGCCTACCCACTTGGACTCTACGTTTTCGAGAGAGTCTTTGCTGTCGACTGAGTAGCAGAGCATGATGAGATCTGTGTCATCTATAGAGGGAGAGAGTTAGTTTGGGGATGGCGCGCAAGGGGGAGACGTTAAATGTACCGTAGGAAAGGGATCGCAATCGGTCGAATTCCTCCTGGCCGGCTGTGTCCCAGAGGGAGAGTTCGATGTGGACATTGTCAACAAAGATGTCTGCGTTGTACAATTAGACTGTGCGCATCATGTTGGGGGCTCGTGGCATCGTACCGTGAACGTAATTCTCGAAAACCGTGGGTTCGTAAACCGTTGGGAAATAGCTATAATCGCATTAGCCTTTCTGCAGCATCTCCTTCAATGCAATGACAAACATACCCTCTAGTAAAGACGTTGAGCAATGATGTCTTTCCGCAAGCACCATCGCCAAGCAGAACCAGCTTTCGCTGAACGGTTTTGGATCCTCCACATAGAGCAGGCATTGTGGAAATAGTATCGAGCCGTGTGATGTATGTAGTTTAATTAAAAGAAGGAAAGACAAGACAAGAGAGAAAGGATAATAGAAAGAAAGAGAAAAGTAGTTGGTGGCGTTTGGGCGCAAAATGTCGCAAAGAAATAAGTGAATCTCGGTTCGTGGAGATGCAATGCACCCTGTCCCTTATTATCTTGTTCTTTCTGCCTGTCGTGTACGGTTCGGAAAGTAAAGTGGCGCGCGCGTGCAGATCGGATATCGGAGCGAGAAAGAAAAAGGAGGGTGAGATTTTTTAGTCGGTTTTGTTTTGAGGATAGGTTTGTTTGTTCGTTTTGTTCCTTTTTTTTTTGCGAAAATTAAAATCCGACAGGGCGAATTGATGCGCAAAAGAAGTGAGGCAATGGATGCAATGCGAATGGAGAAGAGAGAGTAAAGACCAAGGTTGAAAGTGGTAGGGATTGGCCCAGGGATAGGGAAATGAGAGGGAAAAAAAGAAGTGGAGGAAAGGGAAAGAGGACAGCGGGCTGATGGGATAGGTAGGACTGACTGCCCGGGGCGGGGGTGCTATTACTAGTTAACCCACTAAGCTTGGCCTTGAGTTGGTGGAGTCGATAGCGCTTCTACTGCTGTAGACTGGGCCCCGGGGGCACGTAGGTTCATTTGGATTCGTCACTGCCATAAATAACTGCACTCAATTTACTGTTAATCTATTCTGTCTCTATTAAACAGTGTCCCCTTTTTTTCTCTACCTAGGTTCTTCTTCTTTGCAGTAGCGTCTATTTAATTGGTTCCACAAAGAGAGAGGGGAAAAAGCAAGCTCAAATTAAAGTAATGGTTCATTGCCAATTGGCTTGCGGCGGCTAAAGAATCGATAGATTCAAGTTTAATGATATAGATTTTACGTAGATGGCTCGTCATTCGGTGGGTGAGTGAGTAGTGGCTTTTCATCAAGGCCCGTACCGTACCTCTTTAGCTTGTGACGTGTGAAAGAGAGGTATTGAATGAAACACCAAGGGCAGATTAGGTATCCAATATGGAAATATTGATTGGATACAATACTTGATCTAAATCAAAACTCCCTTTTACACCGACATCGTGTAGTGTACCTCCCTATCGATCCATCTATTCCACGCATGCACTGACAATCCCAATCTCCATTGCAACTCGCACAAGCCAACATGGCCTAGGGGTTAGGTTGTTGACTCTGCGGGCATGACGAAAACACGAAAACACTTGACATGCCATTTGGTCTAAACAATCATGTTTTATTATTTGCGACTGAGAATTCACAAGTCGTAACTTTCAAATACTACGATAATGTGACCAACTAAACCTCCCACCTAATCCATATAGTCATATTCAAACACGCAAGCCTTTAATCATCGTCCTTCTGATATCCACGACGTGCTCCACCCATGCGCTCCGCCAATCCCTTGTGTCCAGCTTGTTGATGCAACTTATTCACGAACCCGCGATCACCACCGCGCTCTCTAGCTCTATCGTCCGCCTCTCTGGCTGCTTGCTCCCGTTCTTCAAGGGTAGCGAGACGTTTTTGTCGGTCAACGTCTAGCTCAGTTGCTGCAGACTGCATGGCTGCTAGTTTGCGCTGCCGCTCTTCTTCCTTGGCTTTGTCGTCTTCTTCGTTGTGGCGTGGACGCCGGTCGCTTGGGTAGCTTCTTCTTGAGTATTGGCGGTTGTTATCTCGTGGACGCTCATCGCGACGGCTGTCTCGTGGGCGCTCGTCGCTATGTCGTCTATCGCGACTATCGCTATCGCGTCGATGTCTGTCTCCGCTGCTGCGAGAATGCCTGTCGCGTCTATCCCCTTCACCTGAATCATCGCGTCTTCTTCGTGAATGTCTGTCCCGGCTATCATCCCTACGTCGTCTGTGTCGATCCTCTCTTGAGCCATCACGTCGACGTGGGCTTTGCGATCGCGAGTAAGACCGTCTCCTCCTGTGATGTCTATCCTCCCCATCTGCGCTTCGATGGCGGTGCCTCCTCCTATGTCGGTCTTCCCTTCTCTGCGACTTTTCTTTCTTCTCATCATCTATGCCTCTTGCGGCGAGTAGCTGGCGGCGTCTGGCCGGGTCGTTCATCATAGCTTCGTAAGCAGCTTGTTCCTGTCGTTTGATAGCGAGCAACGGATCCTCGCGAATCTTGGCAGCTGTGTCGCGCGCGGTATTTGCATTTTGAAGCGCCATAAAACTTTCGGTGCCTGCATCCTTCTCCAGCTTCTTGTGTTCGGTGCCCTTGATGAGGTTGTCGATGCGCCGCTTTCCAAGCAGGTATGCTTCGGTTTCTTCTGTGGTGCCGGTCTGCCCATCGTTGGGGCCTTGGTACATCCATTCTACGCGGTCAACCTTCTTCTTGCCGCCTGCGGCCTCGAGCTGGCGCTGGACTTCCTCCTTTGCGCGCTCTTCTTTGATCTCGTCGAGGCGTTGCTGTGTGCGCTTGCGCTCGGCGAGGGCCTTTTGTTCCTCATCCCAAACGGCCTGCTGATTGCGCCGAAGCGCGGGATGGAAGGACTTTTTCAAGTTGAGATCGCCGCCGCCCATTTTGTGATGATGTTTGGTAGATGGTTGAGTGGCGAGTGATTGAATGACCCAAAAAAGTCTTATCGGCGGGCGTATCACTCCTTATCTCTTATCGCTCAGATTCGCAGCGACTTGCAAGTCACTGCTGATGGAGGCTTTATTAAAGGTTTCGGTTGCGAATTTATCAATGCTGTACACTCTTCAGCATGACAAGGAAATTGAACAGATGAAAACTTTAAATAAATAAAAGGAAAGGAAAAAAAGGGCGCATCGGTTACTCTGACCATAAGGCCAAAGCACGTAGCGGGTATGCTTGGTAGTGTGTCACACCAGAGGAACGAACATTTACACATTATATACCTAGCAACCATCAATCAGTGTCTGGAAGGCTACAGAACTCTTCGCGCCTACTTAGGTACCTAGTATATCCTCATTCAATTTTATGTTCTGTGCCTTTAATCAGATTGCCGATGTATCAGCAGAGTTGGTCGCTTGCAGCATAAGAGACGAAATGAACAAGTTGATCTATGCTACTCAGACCACACTCTTAGATTGTAGAGACCATGGAACTCGTAATAACTTGAACAAAAACCACATTGTTTGAGGCTGGGCTTGACTCCGAGTTAACGTTTAAAGGATGTAGTGGATTATGCACGTTCGAGACTTTGAACTCGACAACTACGTCTGGACCTCATCACCAGAATCCATGCGTGGTTGATCCCCAGCGTCCCCAACTCGGCCATCCAACCTTTTCTGTTCAACCTACAAAACCTGGAAGCCTACTCAGGAGTTCATATATTCGTGTTACCCTTTCGTAATTTACCCCGGATCATGTCATGAAAGTAGCGTTCCAATGAGTTTTACATTGTATTATACAGTCATGTCTATGATATCTTGAGAAACCGCCTGATCCCAAGTAACCACATAGTCGTACATTTCTCTTCGTTCCATTCCAAGCTCTTTTTTTACCAACTGGCTCTCTTTACACCGGGCAAGTTTCCTGCCATGGCCTCCATACGGAAGTTATACTGCGCAAATCATTAGTCTGGCCATTCCATCTCGTCAATCGCTTCGGTTGTTGGCTTACTCGTGACATCTTAAAGTCGCTCAGAATACCACGTCCCTGACCACCCATGATACATCTGTTTCGGATCTGTGTAGGTCGGGTGTAGCAGTGCATCTGCGTCAATTGGAGCTGGGCTTCGGCGCGGACTCGAGGAGGTAGGGTTGTGTTGCGGATGATGTATCGGAGAGCTTGTCTATAGGACTCAAAAATCAGCACTTGTTCTTGTTTCAATTGTTCGTTGTTCGTGGTGGTAGTGGTGGTGGTGGTGGGAAGAGTTTTTGCGTACCGCTCTGTCTCGTTGGCCTCAAAGACCTTGCGCTTTGTGTGGTCGCGCAGGGTTCGGACGTTGACGAAGCAGCCCAGATCGAGCTTCTTGGCGCGGAACATCGACATGATGGGCGAATTTGACGGGGGAATGTCGATGATGAAGCTGGTCGGGAGATGTTGCGCTGATTGAGAGCCAAATTCGAGGTGGATCAGGTTTAGCCGGAGATTCGCCGGTCTGATAGAGAGAGATCTGGGGATCAACTCACGAACTGTGACTGCAGATGTTGGAGAGTTGGTGATTTGGCTGGAGAGTAGAAGGCTAACGATCTTGTGATTTATTCGTCTCAAGTTTCTTGAATTGCAATCAGTAAAGGGATTCTTGTAGCTGTTGTTGGTTTTTGAGACAGACTTGTTCCCATGCCTGTCCTTTGGTCATACTGTCATGTAACTTTGTAAACATAACCCGACCGCGAAAGAACACTCAAGTTGCCTTCAATTTCATCACTGTACAGTGTAAATCAATGTTGATAACGTCCTGTAAAGTTTTGATCATCTTAGATCTGTGCATAATTATACTGGAAGGCCAATTCACTACCAAACACTTGTACCTGACTTGAACCTTATTGATCTAGGGTAACATGTCGGCGTCAGAGAGGACGATCCCAAAGCGTCCGGGATTCATGCGTCCTGGAATGCACGCAGCTCCTTCTTGGCTAGCTGTACGATTATCTAACATCAGTGGCTGCATAATTCAACCCGCACAATCAGCCTGAGCATTTCATTTTCCTCTTTCTTTCTTCAATGTATCACAACGCTTCAATCATCCACGATCATTGACATCATGGATCCCAGCAGGGAAAACCTCCTCAACGGAGCAGATCGGTCACCTAATGGTGACAGCGACACTGAATCAGACATTGACGCAACTGATTACCTCAACAAGAATGTCACCACCACTCAATCTCAGGCTGCAGTCAACTCTCAGCGTCGATTGCGACCGGCGGGAGGACTCTTTCGACGATGGCGCACAAAGCGATGTTGTTTGACCATCATCGGAATTGTTGTCGTGGTTTGGATTCTTATATCAGCCATTGGCGCTTTTGCTTGGAAAAAGATCAAGACACCACCTGCTTATGGACAATCACCACCGTGGTATCCCAGCCCGAAGGGCGGTACGGCCAAGAACTGGGAAAAGAGCTACGAATTGGCCGCCAAGTTGGTCGGAAAGATGACACTGGCCGAGAAAGTCAACATCACCACCGGAACAGGTTGGAGTATGGGTTTGGCTGTTGGCACCACGGGCGCTGCGACCAACGTTGGCTTCCCGGCACTGGCTCTGCAGGATGGACCGCTCGGAATACGCTTTGCCGATAATGCGACTGCTTGGCCAGCTGGAATTACAGTGGGAGCCACGTTTAACAAGAAGTTGATGTACGAACGTGGAAACGCTCACGGAAAGGAAGCAAAAGGTAAAGGCGTCAATGTCATTCTAGGTCCGGCTATCGGGCCTCTTGGAAGAGCTCCTGCGGGCGGGCGCAATTGGGAGGGGTTTGGCCCTGATCCTTACCTGCAGGGCATTGCAGGCGCAGAGACGATCCGGGGTATCCAGGATGCTGGCGTGATGGCAACCATTAAACATTTCATAGGTAACGAGCAAGAGCATTTCCGGCAGGCGTGGGAATGGGGTCTTCCTAACGCCATCTCATCCAACATTGACGACCGAACACTGCACGAGATTTACGGGTGGCCTTTCCAGAACGCAGTCAAGGCCGGTGTTGCGAGCGTCATGTGCTCGTACAATATGGTCAATAATTCCTACGCATGTCAGAACTCGAAGCTTCTTAACGGCATTCTCAAAGATGAGATGGGCTTTCAAGGCTTTGTCATGTCGGATTGGCTGGCGCAGAGGTCGGGTGTTGCGAGTGCACTGGCGGGATTGGACATGAGTATGCCTGGCGATGGACTTAAATGGCAAGACGGTGATTCCCTTTGGGGACCGCGTCTGACGCAAGCTGTTCTCAACGGATCTTTGCCCGTCGATCGATTGAATGATATGGCGCTTCGAATAGTTGCGTCTTTCTACCAGTTGGGTCAAGATAAGGACGAGAACAAGGGTCCGAACTTTTCTTCTTGGACGTATGAAGAAAAGGGAGTTCTTGCACCCGGAAGTCCTTCACCACAAGAGAAGCAGGTTGTTAATCATTATGTAAACGTCCAGGAGGACCATGCCGAGTTGGCTCGACAGATTGCTATTGAGGGAACAGTTCTGCTCAAGAATGAAGGGGTACTTCCTCTCAGTCGAAAGGGCCAGCTTGCAAACTCCAAGTCCGAGAAGAAGGATGCAAAGATCAAGATTGGCATTTCCGGCGAAGATGCTGGTCCTGGCAATGGTGTCAACTACTGTCCTGATCAAGGATGCAACGACGGAACTCTAGGATCAGGTTGGGGCAGTGGTGCAGCCGACTTTCCATTCCTGGTCACTCCTGTGGAAGCTCTACGAGAGAACTTTGACAAAGACAAGGTCCAACTTAGCGAATTCCTCTCCAACAAGGTCAAAGACCCAAAGAAGATAAAAGAACAGGATGTCTGCCTGGTGTTTGCCAACTCTGACGCGGGAGAAGGGTACATTGGGTGGAGCAGTGTTCGAGGCGACCGCAACGACCTCTTTCTCCAAAAAGGAGGCGATGCACTCGTCAAACAAGTCGCGGATAATTGTGGTGACGGGACTGGTACGACAATTGTGGTTATTCACGCTGTTGGACCTGTTGTCATGGAGAACTGGATTGAGCACCCACGCATAAAGGCTGTCTTGACGGCTAATCTGCCTGGTGAGGAGAGTGGAAATGCGATTGCGAGCATTCTTTTCGGCGACGAGAGTCCCAGTGGAAAATTGCCTTACACAATCGGCAGGTCTCTTGCTGACTATGGAGAAGGCGGACAGGTGATGTATCTTCCCAACGGGGTGATTCCTCAGCAAGACTTCAATGAGGGTTTGTACATTGACTACCGACATTTTGACAAGCACAATATTGATGTCCGATACGAGTTTGGCTATGGACTGTCCTACACTACGTTTGAGTATAAAGATCTCAAAATATCTCTCGAGGATACAGTGTCGCAACTTCCAGCCTCGCGCGTCTCGCCATCGAGTGCGAAACCACCAAAGTTGGATGACACGATCCCTGATGTCAAGGAGGGTCTCTGGCCCAAGAACATCCGCAAGCTGAAGAAGTGGATTTATCCCTACATTGACTCCCCCAACGACATCAAGCAAGGCGACTATCCTTACCCCGAAGGTTATGATATCGAGCAGCCACCTTCTCAAGCAGGAGGCGAAGAAGGCGGTAATCCCGACCTCTGGAAGACTGTAGTGACTGTCTCTGTCGTGGTCACCAACAGCGGCACTGTAGCTGGTAAAGTCGTGCCTCAGCTGTATCTGTCGTACCCTGAGACGTCCAAGGTAGACCATCCTGTTCGGGTTCTTCGCGGTTTCGAAAAAGTTGCTCTCAAGAAGGGCGAGAGCAAGACTGTCAAGTTTGAACTGACGAGGAGAGACTTGAGCTATTGGGATGTTGAGGAGCAGAATTGGAGGGTCACGGATGATGGGGAGTTTACAATTGCTGTGGGAGAGAGTTCGAGGGATTTGAAGTTGACGGGGACGTTTAAAGCTAGCACAGCACTGTAGTTAGGTACATTGTATTGATTTGTTCATCTGTAACTGTGTAAAGCAATGGAGTGAGGTATGATTTACTTTTGCATTCGAGTTGTAACTAATTATACGCTCTCAGAAACTCCACCAGGGCCATCATAGCCATGGCTTGTCCATAAGGCATACTCGTTCGGGGAATGTCCTTGTAATGCTGCAAATCATGTCCCATACCCGTGCCAAACGAGGTATTTAGCAGCTCTCCCTCAGGACTAATGTTCTCCAACACAGCCTTGACTGCCTTCACAGCTACTTCGGAGTACTCCTTCCCAATATATCTCTTCCTCTCCGCCTTGAGAATACCATATGCGAAACCCGCTGTCGCACTGGCTTCCACGTAAGAACCTTCCTCCTCGGGGACATCGAGAAGAGTGCGCCACAGACCATTTGCGCATTGTGTCTTGGCTAGAGCCGCGCATTGAGAGTCGAGCGTGGAAATGAGGTGCGAGCCGATGGGATCCGAATTGTTCAGACCGATCAATTCGAGGAACTCGGGGATTACAATGGTGACCCAGCTGTTTCCTCTTGCCCAGCGCGCATCAGCAAAGTTGTGACCGCCGTCTTTAAATGTCCACCCGTGGAAGAACAGGCCTGTTTTTGTGTCAAAGAGGTACTGGATGTGCAGCAGGAACTGCTTCTTTGCCTCGGCGACGTAGTGTGGTCTGTTAAGGACGAGACCAATCTTTGCGAGGGGCATGACTGTCATCATAAGGGTATCGTCCCAGAGCTGCTGCTCGTTGACTTCGAGGTAAGTAATGTGCTGAAAGCCACCGTACTTGGTACGAGGGAGATCATGCATCGCCCACTCAGCCCAAGCATCCAGCCAAGGAAGATAAGTCGGGTTCTTTGTCTTTTCGTAGACAAACGCCAGAGTTAAAAAGACTGCCATGGTGTTGATGTTTTTCCCCTTGTGACCTTCTTTGAAGCGGGAGCTGAACCAATCCTCGATGATCTGGAGGTACTTGTCCTCGCCGGTCATCTCGTAGTACTTCCAGATGCCGTAGAGGCCGACGCCATGAGTCCATTCCCAATCGTTCCAGCCTTTTGTGTCGATGATTTGGCCGTCGGCTAGGGTCATGAGGAATTCGCCTGTTGTGTCTTTGATGTTGACGAGTTCGTGGATGAGTTGTTGAATTTGGGTGTGGACGTCTTGCGACGAGATGGAGTGGACGTGGGTAGGCATTTTGACGGGTATGATTAATGAGTGTATACTTGTTAATTGTGAGATGAGGGAGTAAGAGAAAGTCAGCGGGGTTGAGAGTGAGTGAGGAGGTTATTATTTAATCCTAGCTAGCTATTCGAGGGTCCTGTTTCATAACCGGGGATTCTGTAGCTTTTACCGATATCGTTTGCTTGGCATGAGGTGCTCGGTCCGATGTATACCGAAACTGGCGAGTTTTCATGTCTTTTCTGTTAATTGCGAGCCTATGGATGTCACTCTCCTGTCATGCTCACAAGGTAGTGTCTTCTCCGCATTCTGACTGACACTCTGTGGGGGTGGGGTACAAGCTGGGGGTTAAAGATTGAATGGGGGTGGAGATGAGGATTTAGTATTAGGTGGATAATGGGGATTAAGGGTATGATAATGATTGGCATAGTAACCTTGTAGTCTGTAGGTTATTTAAGATTGATTGCATAGATGCAGGAACAAGTGACTGGTAATGATGAGGTAAAAGACAAGCATCAAATGAGTCGAAATAATGTAGTGGGACAGAACAGTTAGTAGACTCAGCGCATTGTCGTTGGTTCTTCAGTGGATCTTGACTACTAACTCACCCCACTAATGATCGATGTCGAAAGCACCGCATCTCAACTATAACCTCGGGGGATGATCTCGGTAGTCATAGTTCAAGGGTGACATATATGTATGTTGTGCGGTATTCATCTCTTAAAACAACAGGAGAGGATGTTGTATCATGTAGGTCTTCGAGATTGTAGCTGACCTTTCGCATATGAATATGAACTCTTGGCGTAGCGAATCCGTCCAACAACAACGCTCAACCTGTCATGTCTTCTCTAATGTCATCCCCAGAGTCAGGTAGCATCTACTCTTTCTACATAACTTTATTCCATACGAGTAATATTAGAACATTGTTTTATAGAGGATGTGGTGCAGAGTTGTACATTACTACGGTTGTCACTCAACGTCTCGGATGAAACTAAAGCGAAAGATGGGCTATTAGAGACAAAGCGCAATGGTTATCGTTTAAGGAAAGAATGTATTAAGTAGGATCACCCTATGCCAAGTGAAACCCAAGTTATTAAGAATTATACGCAAGTCGACCAAACCAACATCAAAGTTTTCTATCCCAAGCATTAAGAACCAAGAACCAAATCCTCCATGCCATTGCATGACCCGAAATCATGCTCCTCTTTAATGATTTCCGTTCTTATAAAGAAAGTAGTGCCATTTTTCCTTTCCTTGGTCATTCTTTCCAAGATTCTGCCCAATGTCTTCCCCGTGGGGATTGAGGGCTGAGGAGTTTTTTAGCCGCGATTTGCCGCACCTGCGACAGATTTCGTTTATCATGCTGTTCTTTTCACCGCAGGTGTGACATTCCCAATGGGTGTGGTCACTGCGAACCTTGTCACTGACATCGTCAACTAACCCTGATGATATGGCGGAGAAGTGAAGGTATGTGGTAGATATAGTTGCTAAAGAAGTTGTAGAGGGTGATTAGAGTCGATATATAATAGAAAGCTTGTATGTTGCTGGATGTTGAGCTGTTGATGAACGGTGGGATACAGTAGGGATGCTCTTTGTTCTATACATGTGAATTGTGGTTTGCTTAGACTAAGATCTAAATCACAGTCTGTTACAGAATTCACACATTCACTAACTTACCATGCCAGGTTCAACGATTAAGACAAAGTACCTCTTCCTTAGTAACTGATACAGAGACTGTCTAGCATGCAATGTTGTAACTGAATGGGCTCAGGTCTATCTGTAAGACCTTGATTAAGAGTTTCTCACCCCTGGTCCACGAACTTCAACTGGCTCATCAGAATAGTTCCAAGTCTTGGCGCAACCACTATCAATCTTTCCAATAACAGCTAGCTCTCTATAGAAGTTTCGGCCAAACCCAAAATGACTTGGTGAACTCCTCCTGCACCTCACCTATTCATGACAGATCAGCCTGATATGTCTCGTGAAGATTCATTAGTCTCAGTAATGTAGAAAACCCTTTCAAGTTATTAGCATCTGTTAATGCAAAGCTACCGGAACGTGGGGGTTAACACCAGAACCCCATCTTGCCTCAGGTAAGTGTTGCCGCTTGTTCGCCAAACCACGCCTCCAGCTGCTTCATTCTGCTCTCTAACACCAAGACCTCTTCAGATAGTGACCCATCCGCGTTACGCCGGAATGCTAATTTAGAGAATTGCGCCGATCTGGCCTGCAGCTTCAGCCAGACCCTGCGTTCTACCCCGACGTTCCTCTCCTTCAGTCCCAGAGGCAGCCTAGAACTCCTTCCAAAAGGTGTCTTGCAGCAGCAGCTTACATGCTTAGTGACGTTTAGACAAGCGGGGTATGGTATTTACAGTTTTCCTTAACTGATTGCCTAGTGCTGCAGACTAGCAATAGATATAACAATCAACATACAGTAGCTAATTCTTCAAGGGTGTAATTTATATTGGATTTAAACTATTGAAGAGAGTGCATAAGATGACGATACTACCACTTATATCTCCACAGCTCTGTGCCCTGACTGTAAGTTTCAAGGAAGCCGAGTGTCTGTCCACGGTTATCCTCAGCCACTGAGCCAGCCATGCGATGATGGCTGCAAAGAGTACAATGAGTCTGAGACATGGGCTGAGTATTGTTACAACTTCGGCGTGTTTGCCGGCCAATCCTGTTGCAGCGCCAGTGAATCTTGGTGCAACGCCAGTGCGTGTGTTCTGGTTTGATAATAGGTGTGACATTTATGATAGAATTGTTAGGCATGATGACCTATCTTAGGGCTTTACGACTGCTGGGTTGTTTGTTGTTTGTCAAATAGTATAGAAATTCCGAAGAGAAGGCAAGAAACGGCGGTGCTATGAAGAATGAGAATACTAAACGTCTCGGAGTAGCTTCGATATATAGGAATATTCAACTAGAGTTGCAGTGACTAAGAATCCTTGATCAGCCGTGGACGCTCCGAATAAGATACGTATCTGACGCAGTCACAACTTGCAGTGAAGGGATGCTTTGCCCAGGACATAACCTTGAATTTTTGAATCACTCACCAATTACCTGTCGTGGTCCATCTATTCACGTACTCAAATAATCCCGTTAGAAATATCATTATAGAACCAAACCTCCTTTCCATCTTCTTCCCTGATCCGACTTCCGAGAAGATGACTCTCTTCAGTCAATGCCTCACAGTTATCCGCGCGTGACCTGCCGCATCTGGTGCAAGTGTCGACAGACATGGGCATCTTCTCAATGCACCGTAGCCCATCCTGTAGAAGCTGCTTACATCTCCAGTGGGTGTGATCTCCGCGAAGTGTGGTTGTGGGCTCGTTCTTCTTTTCGGACATGATGAATGTTTTGGCTGCGCTCGAAGGGTTGCTTTACTAGATATAGGTGTCGATGTGTGTATATCCTGAATTGTCTGGTTAGATTAATTAGTTGGAAAGATTCCTGGTATTTTATAGATGGTATCGTGAGGAACACGAGGTAGAAACCAGACAAACGCAGGTGTTTTCCTGGACACAAAGGTTGACCACATAATCAGAAATGGGGTGCGTATATGTGATTAGCATGTTTGCTTCTACACAAAATCACATTCACTACTACAATAACTTTGATTCAAAGTCTTAGGAGTACACAACATCATGTAGACTTCCTAACACAGGTCTGATTATTAACATGAACAGAAACAATTTCTGTGATGCAGGTCCATCTGATGTGGCAACACAAGGAGATTACCAGAATATGCCTGTCTCCAAACGAAATAACTGAATAATGAACTTGGATATTGCTCGGCGGTATACTATCAGATATCGACTATCCTAAACTATTAAAAAAGCAGCTTTGAGTAGGTCTATGTCTGAGTGACTCCCGCAGATTCACTACGAACATAAGGCTCAAGTGGAAAAGTCTGCAACTCAGGTGTCACACCACCATAAACCCGATCCCATCTTTCAGTAAGAGCAGCAGGTGTCTCCCAAGCATACTCAGGGTCTCGAAGCCACAATCGCAACAGATGTCTCCTATTACTCTTGTCAGATTCTTTACCTCCATACCCTTTGATGTTGAACTTACTGCTGATCCTCGGTATCCCTAAAACCATCACGGGCGTGAAAGACAGCGACGTTGTTAACATACTGAATATCGCCCTTTTGGAAATCCGTCGATACGCTGAAACGTTCACCCAGGAAGTGCAACGTGTCGAGAGCCTCGGCTTGAGCTTCGGTAATGGGTGGTAGATGATTGCCGCGTGGGAGGGCTCCGAAACCGACGTAGTACCTGCGTGCGTACTGGAGAACGACTCTTTCTGGAGTCTTTCCATCGGCGCTGGCGGGCTGATGGTGAATTAGTGGGCGTCTCGAGACTTTGTCGGTGTCATTGACAGTCTTTGTGAAGCTGTAGCATCATTAGCGAGAGGCTTCTTTCTGAACTGGTGTAGACTTACAGTTCTGCTTCCCAGTCTTCTGCCAGGGTGCGGATAAGATCTGGTCGCGTTTCGGCAATGTAGTTGTACACACGCCAGGCACTAGCCAAGCGACTTGCACCTCCTTCAGCGGCAGTACCGAGAGCGAAGAGTGAGACGATATCGCCCGAGTCGGTGTGAAAAACCTGCTTGTCGGCTGTGTAGGCAGGGGATCCAATCTTGGTCTTAGTCGTGGTTCGGACATCCTTTACGTGTCCAAGGACTACGTCGGCGCGCTTGCCTTCGTAATAAGCATCTTGACGGCCTCGAATTGAAGCAATGTGGGAAGAAATGCCTGCATAGATGATGATGTTCTCTTCACGAGTGTATCGGTCAACGTCTAGGCCACGAAGGACGAAGAAGCCGTGACCGAAGTGTAATTCACGGGAGAGACGACGGAGTTCATCATGGGTCTTGGGCAGAGGAAAGGTTTCTTGTGAGATGTAGCCCTTTGCAATATTGAGCGCTGAGATGTTAGTCCAAGTCCAGAAGAATGACGAAAATACTTACACTTAAAATGAGCTAGAGCATTGTCAATGTCTTCAAGCGGTTCAGCTGTAAAGGTATAACTCCAGTTGTAAGTTTGAGCAATAGTTTCTCCCTCCCAGACCAAGTCACCCTTGAGCTCTTTAGGGAAACCCTCTGGAATTTCTTTGGTGAGATTCTCAGTTTGCGTCCTGCGAGCTACACGTGCTTGATACTTCTCCCAGTCAGGATGGTAAGTGATGTCTGGCTGTCCTGGTGGAGGCTGGGCAGCAGGAGTCGTGTCAAAAGCTGGCGCTGACGGGGGGGCAACGGGAGTGAGGATAGCTGCAGTAGCCATGTTTGAAGATATTTGATAGGAAGTCTTGGTAGATTCTGTTGATAGAATCAGTATCGGAGTGCCTTATCCTGTATATAAGACTGCCGTTGTTGCATTTCCCCGCAAACGGATCTATGAACCCGCGGGAAGCGTTGTGATTACGCCATTGCTGGTACACTAACGCAATACTAAAACCCCTCAGACAATGAAAGAGAAGCTGACTTATGAGAATCCTACCTCATGTTGGTGTAACATGAATGCCCACCAAGAGGATGATGACATTTAAGCGAAAAGTGTGTAGGATGCAGAACATCTCAACTAGACATGTATCACGACAATGCTGGGTTGTAAGCACGCCATCCTCTCGACCAATGAGAGGTAGTATACCACCCAACATCCGAGTCTAGGCATTGGAACCCATAGATAGAGGATTAAGAGTGTAATAGCGGCATAGAGTAGTACGAAAGGTGGATTGTAGTAGGTAATGTCGATGGTGCAACTGTTGTTTCTTATCACGTACTCTACGCATCTTGTAACCCCCGCCCCCTGGAAACACCATGCCAATAGAAAATGATGTTGTTTAGATTCTTAAACAGGTTAACAAAGCTGGATATAGAAGGTCCACAAGAAATCTGAATCTTGGCGACGGGGGGCAATAAGCATAATATAAGGTGCCGATCTTGTGTCTAATCCTCACTCGTTTCATCCAGCTCACCTCACCTCCCTCCTCTTCTGTTCATCAACAGGATATGGGCTTCTCTTTCAATCAAAAGTCCCAGGCTACAAGCCATACCACCAGCCAGGGCGAAGCTTCAGAGTCAGAGTCCATCATCCGCGATGGCGAACTCGCCTATGTTCGCCAGACAGCAGGCAATGGTACTTCAGGCTACCAAGAGGCCGTCGGTGCCCCTGTCGAAACGCGCTCGCCTCTGGGATACCATGTCAACTGGATAACAATTATCTTCCTCAACCTGAACCATATGGTCGGCACGGGTATCTTCTCAACGCCTGCCACTATCCTGCGTCTCACGGGGTCTATCGGCCTGGCTTTGGTGTACTGGGTCATTGGCTTTATCCTCGCCATCGCTGGTCTTGCCGTTCACATGGAGTTCACCAGCTACTTTCCCAACCGCAGTGGCTCAGAGGTTGTCTGGCTTGAACAAGGCTTTCCTCGTCCTAAGCACTTCTTCCCCGTCGCTTTTGCTGTCCAGTCTGTGCTGTTGTCCTTCAGCAGCAGCAACGCCATCGTGCTCTCCAACTACCTCTGGCGTATCGTCGGACGCGACCCAGATCCTTGGGAACTCAAGGGTGTTGCTATTGCCGCCTACACTCTGGCCGTTATCACTGTTATTGCTCATAACAGGTACTCGCTATGGGCCATCAACGTCTTTGGTGCCCTGAAGCTGCTATTGCTTGTCTTCATCGCCATATCAGGTCTCGTCATCCTAGGAGGCAACATTAAGAGTATTCCGGACCCGAATTTCAACTTTCGTAACGGCTTTGAGGGAACCACTTCGAGCGGTTATAGTCTTTCTCAGGCAATGGTAAACATCAGTTTTGCCTTTTCAGGCTGGCAGAATGCTTTCAGCATGGCAAACGAGATCAAAAATCCCATTCCGACCCTCAAGAAAAACGCCAGTGCTTCTCTTCTCATTGTATTCAGTCTGTACTTTTTGTGCAACATTGCCTACTTCGCTGCCGTCCCCAAGGAAATCTTCCTTGAGTCAAGCGAACTGGCTGCAGCTGTGTTTTTCCGAACAGCCTTTGGCAAGACAGCCGAGTCGGCTCTCAACTTTTGTGTCCTCCTGAGTTCTTTTGGAAATTTGCTTGCTGTCCTTATCAGTCAGTCCAGACAAATTCGAGAGATCGCTCGTCAAGGTGTGCTCCCTTGGACGGAATTCTGGGTCTCGACCAAACCGTTTGGTACTCCCGTTGGCCCTTACCTTTTGAAATGGGCCTTTACTTTTCTCATGATTGTCGCTCCTCCAGCAGGAGATGCCTTCCAGTTTGTTGTTTCTCTCAAGACGTACCCCGAAGCCATCTTTTATGCTGCCATGGGCGTTGGTCTTTTGCTCATCCGCCGTCGCCGCGCTCGATCTGGTACTCCGCCGTCCGACTTCCGAGCCTGGTACGCTCTTGTCATTCTGTATCTTCTGTCCCAGGCATACCTTCTCATCATGCCTTGGATTCCGCCGGAGGGCGGTATCTATGGTGGAACAGTCAGCTTGTAAGTCCCATAGTGAATATCAATCCGTAAACCCTGACTAACCTCATCTTAGCTTGTGGTGCACTTATATGATCGTTGGTATTGGTATTCTGGCTGTTTGCGGCCTTTATTATTATGTCTGGATGAAGCTTCTCCCTCGCTTGGGAGGTTACGAGATTCGATCTCAAGTCATCTCGGTCGATGATAATGGTGCCAATACGCATCGCCTGCTAAAAGTGCCGAATGACGAGGTGGCTGAATGGGATGCTACTCACGATGATCTTGGTCGCGATTTACCCGTCGGACGTCGAGTCACCAGAGAGATCAGCAACACATCAAAGTAGAATTGTTGGAGACATTATCTACGCTATAAGAATACTTTGTGAATATACTTTTATGCATTGATCACTAGCTGATTCAGATGACTAAGCTGTTGAGTGTTGTCATGAAGTCACCAAACCCGGCAGATTGGAATGAATTGACAAGAACAGAATCAGTCTCGTGACTCTAGTTGGGAGATACGACTACTTACATAATTTGTCTCGTCATTTGGAGTTCATTTGTCTATCATTTCAATCCGGATGTCTAGCATTGATACTAACAACATACGAAACCATCCACTGTCTTGTGCGCCATACCGTCATCATGGTCCAAAGTCATTCCGTCATAGACTCAGACTACACATTAACTACAAGCTCCCTAGACCATGGAAGTGGAGAAGTGAATAAACATAAATACACAACTTCTGATGTCACTACTAGTAATCTCATATTCACATTGAATTCGAATTCTAACAAAGTCATCAACAAAAGCCAACATCTAAATCAAGCCTTGCATCAGTCTCTTCTTCTCGACATCACCTCAATTATCCACAACCTAAAGACTACACAACTTCTCACTACATACAACATGTCCAAAGCAATTGAAGCTCAAAAGCGCCGCGCCATGGTTCCCGCCATCGCTGGACTCTCACTACTCGGCTTCGGCGTCTACTATATGGGAAATCGATCACAAAAGAACCCTCACCAAACTGGAGCCAACGGCGTGATTGGAGCTGGAGGTGCCTCCAAAGGAAACATGAGCTCGTCTCTGCAAGAGACATTCGGAACCGGTGGTTCAACAGCTGGCACGACAACCGATTATGAGACCAAGGATACCCGTGCGATAAGCAGCATGTCGGGTATTTACACCAAAAGGGAGGCTGGAAAAGAGGAGGGCAGGGAATTCCGCAACCCGCTGGTGCCAAAGGGAGAGAACAAGAAGCAGGAGGACATTGTGGGCGTTACTGGGTCACCTGGAAAATAATCGAATTTTGGGAGGCAATGCAAGGGTTGATATTCTGCAAGAATGAAAACTGAAAAATCCCGATAATGATATTAATATTTTACCTGGTATTTCTACCAGAAACTGCTTTTTCTCGTACGCCTTGTATTTCCATTCGTGGCTATAATTTGAGATACTCATGTGTAGTACCAAACTTCTTTGCCGTCGTCTTGTATCCGTACAAGCTCGCCAATCTTTATCCACCCCCTGCTTATAGCATCTGCACCCACACCGCGTCGCCGTTTGCAGTTAGGACAAGATTTCAACTTCACGCTGCTGATATTATGGCAGCGGTAAGTTATCGGTTCTGTTGAAGTAGACTTCCACGGACCCTCTAGATTTGGCAACTCGCTGAGAACTTCATTGCAGCGCCATTCATTATGGCTTAGGATAGGGCCAGATGACATAGTCGCAGTCGATAAAAACGTTGACGAGATGTGATATATGTGTTGCTGGTGGTACTGCTACTGTGACTATTCAAGTGAGGTTTGCCCGGAAGAAGTGGATGAGCTTATGGCACTTATACCTCTCTATTGACGGGCAGTTACAAATATTCACATCCAAGGGAGAAGTGAATCATGCTGCAGTTGCATGAATCAATGTTAAATGTTGACAGCTACACAGCATTAGGCTGCTGCAGTCTGACATATTCGCAACTGTGACAAAGTGAGCGTGTATCACATCGGATATAATCTTGTTCTTCCAGAGAGCCACTGTAGCGCCTAAGAACAGGCAGCTGAAGCGTTTCTGCAAGGAAATTATAGATTTCGATCCTTTTCTTGGACCTGAATTGATCAATGGCATCAATAAATTCGTACGCGATGGTCGCACCAAATCGCCCTTCAGACAAGATCACTATGAAACATTGGCTGAATATTTTCTTTACCGTCGAAGTGATATTGGCAAAACGCAAGTACATTTCAAACAAAGTCTAATAGTATACACTAACATTGGTCCAGATTCATGGTCGCAGCTACTCGCTTCGGTACCGTCTACCCGTCAACACATGAGGAGATAGCTCCTCTCGATTATGTTACTGATCTATGGACGATGCATAACGCGATATATAACGACCTATACTCATATGACAAAGGGAAATATGAATCGAAAAACTTTCAAGGCTCTGTCGTTAATACAGTGGACGTCGTCGAGAAGCTTCTCTGCGTTAACACAACTTTGGCCAAGAACATCACTCGTACTATCGCATTCGAGTGGGAGAAGGAGATATTCGCTATATGCGAGAAGTGGATACGAGATCCTGCTACGACTGAAGGACAGCGTGTTCATCTTGAATCGTTATTTGATTCTATGGCTGGTAATATTTTCCACTCTGCTACTATAAGTAGATATGTTCGACACGCCGAGAGGCCTGTTCCTACTAGGACTTAGGAAATAATGGTTCAGACTTTGTGACTGCCATCGTATCATCTTTCAGCAATAGTGTATCTAGTTCCGTATAGCAATCTGCCTCCATCTAGCCTATGATAATGTATACAATCATGATAGAAATTTGTTAAAATATCATAAACATTGATCCATGGATGTGTGATATCTCTAGCCCGTCCAGTTACAGTCTCCGTTGGTATACAGCACCATTGTTTGTCAACATCAGAGGAGTATCTACCAAGGCAGCAAGATCTCAAGGCACTACTTATGGACTAGTCTAAAATCGATTATCGTACCACGGATTTAATTTACTCCACTGTACAGGGTGTTGCCTTACAACTGTTGGGATAGAGTGGATCGTAAGAAGGGGTCGACTAGGATATCTGATTAGTGCTTGGTTACACGTTTAGGCAGGTATGGAGAAGCATTCAAACGAGTCTGAGATCACCTTGTTAGAATAGCTCTACCGCAAGCCTATTTTGCTACTTCTAAGCACCGGCGTTCTTGGCATTCAGGAGATGTTGGTAGTGATCTTTGTACTAGCACTAGGCTGGATACTGCCATGCCTGACCACTCTAGGCACAGCTGAAAAGGAGTACTTATATGTTCCTGAACGTCTGTCTTGTATATAGCATCACTCGTCTTCATGCACTCAGCCGCACTTGCATCAATCAATTCATATCTTCACAACTTGCTTGCTTAAAGTACAGATTGCCATCATGGTTCGAACAAAGACGGAAGCCCGAAAGTCAACAGGCGGTAAAATGCCACGTAGACCTTTGGCGAAAAAGAGCATAATCTTGTATCACAATCATTTCTTCAACGATCATACTGGCAGGCCTGCATTGGCATCATGGCAATATTGTGAAGCCGATGGACCGTCATTGCCGCCTCTGTCTTCTTGGGTCTACTATATGGTGCATCCGGATGTACCACGTGAATTTGACGGCTGTGCACTTCATCGCAACTTAACCCAACAAGATACATTTGGTCGGGGCGGACCTTTTCGCTATGAATTCTTCTTCTTACCAGGCGCCACGGTCGAGGAATGCCACGCGCACTATCTTGGCGAGATGAAGGCTCGAGGAACCATTTGGCGTCAGATCCGCAAAGTGAACAGAGCGTTGAAGCTAAAAAAGGAGGAAAGCGGTGAACAACAACAAGAAGAAAAGAGTGAACAGGAAGACGAAGATAGCGAAACAGAGGGGATCGACTCTGCTGACGAGCGACACGAATGCTACGAAATGGTCTATGCCTCGGACTCTGATCAAGATTCTACTGCAGAGAATCAACTTCCTGGCCTGGTCTGGCCAAAGTACGATGGTGATGATGCCAACTACGTGGGCTACCGCGGATGGTTCTTCATGTATCACGATGCAGATACCGATTGTAGCGGAGAGAAGGCTGAAAAGCGTGCCGTCTCTCTCGTCACATTTGATCCCATCCCTTATCCATATGAAGAAGACGGGGTTAGCGACGAGAACAACCCGATGAAGAACCCTATCTGTTCGAAACCCATGCCAGTCAGGCAAGAATGCTTTGGGAGTAGCCTGGGAGGTTGGATATACGATAGGTTGAGGGCAAATTGGGAGGAAGAGTCTAATGAAGCTACACATGAAGCTCGAAAGATGGGTTGGACTTCTTGGTAACATCGGAAGTAGATATGCGCTTTGTTATTCGAAGATTTAGGAGTACGTTGAAGAAGAAAAAGAAAGATGCACCAGAACGTACATGGAAAATAATGGAGAGTTGTTTAGAATTTAGGATCGGTCCTGGTTGGTCGGCAATTCCTGGGAATTCACGTTCTTAAAGTCCCCTGTATCTATTAATTAAGCTACTAGAATAGAGTACATATTATCTGTTCAAGGTCTCTCGATAGAGTAGTGCCAGTGCGCAGTACCATCAGACAAGATGGCGTAAAGATAGCCAATATCCACACCATCTCTGTTCAAAGCACGTGAACCAACGACGCGATCCTTCTCACAAAGTGTGCATTGCTTGGAATTGATACCAGTTTTCCCTTCACATTTTACCCCTGAGTCCCATACTTGCGCGCACTTCCAGTAGACGTGGTCTGGATGTGGTTCCGTGATAGGAGCCATTGCATGTATTTTGTATTCCGATGAACTGATTTCAATTGTAGTCTTGGAAATTCTTGTTGAGCTCAGTATTTGTAGTAGGACTATCCTTTTTGGAAGAAAGTAGATGTCCTTATATAGTTGGAAAGAAGGAAACTTCACATGACGAGATAAAAGGTGTCATGGCAATCTATTCACAAAAGGAAGCATGATAGTTAGGAAATCATTTTGTGTCTATTCAGTGTACCTACCTCAGCTTGTGTGATTAAAAATCACATACCGGAACCACTCCCCCGAGTCATCTACATCTAAGACCGTCAGTAGACTAGACCACATCGTACCGCCAGATCTCATTACCGTGCACATCAAAAGTGAGGAGCACTCCAATGATTCTAGCTTCACGAGCCATCGCAAGGGCCCCGACTCCACGTTTAGCAGAGCAACCGCTGCAGACGTCGTTCTCCATGTAATTGATCCGCTTACAGGGCTCATCCTCCTTCTGACCACGAATCTTGTCCATGAGAGTGGGCTTGGGGGGTTGGGTTGCAGGCCGGCACTGCCAGAGGATGTGGTCTGGGTGGTCGATTTCTACGTCGTCGATCCTGGGGGATGACAAGTAGCTGGCTGGGGTGGGTTTACTGGTTTGGTTACTCATCTTGACTGATTGATGTGGATAGTTAGCAAATGTTGTTTTTAGTTTGTGTTTTGCTGTTGTGGGTTGTTGTGAGATAGCAAAGCTGGTGAGTGATGGGATTTCAACATGATTAAACGGCAGGTATATATACTCGTTGTGATAAGAACAAGCTACATGAAAGACTAAATGTGTTATCATGGAACAAGGACTTGTTTGCTGCAGTTTGTATTTATATAGGCCGTTGTTAGGTAAGTGTTGGTGCGACGAGAGAATTGTTCATTGTGTCAGGGACGACATCAATCAGCACAACTTATTGTTCTTTGTTCAAAAAGCCTTTATTTATTCGGACCTAACAGTCATGACCAGGACACTACCTCAAACAAAGTAAACTAACAGCATAATTCCTCAAAAGCACATGCGTAAATCGGGAAAACAACGTTGACTGTAGAAATGAACAATAACTCAAACGGCATCAGTGTCAGGAAGCCCCAAGATCCCTCCGCCACACCGATGCCAACCCGCCCATGGAATTGAATCCGGAACTTAAGTGACCAATATCATCGTTCGCGAATAGCCAAGTCAACCGACCCATTTTGATTTCCCTGAGGTTGTTGTGCCCCTGTATAGGGCTCTGGCTCAACCATGTCTTGATTTTCGAAAGAAACTTGGGATATGCCTTGATCGTCAAGAACATCATTCAAGATGGTAACATCACTTGCAAATATTGAAGTGAGGGCATTGGTCACCTCGAAAAAGACGCCCTCATAAATACATTTTCCATCTTGCATGAGCCATTCTTGAAACCTCCTAGGCAGGACGGAGAAAAAGCAGAGGTGCTTATTGTTGTCGTCGTAGTCCACATAAATAGTAAGATATTCGTCGCAATCGGCGATGTAGGCAAGTGTCTTTTGTGAAGTCTTAGACTGGAATAATTCATCATCTTGAACAACTGTCAGATCTATCAAGATGCCATCCACTTTGACAATTTTCACTGTGCGTAGTTTTTGGTATAACGATACTGGATTATCGCATGACCCGAAGCAGTTAAACGTTTTGGCAACACTGAATAGATGATATGTGATTAGATTCAAGTCCTAAATCTGGGTTGATATACTTACCGAGCAATGTGGTATGCTTTGTTTGCCAAAGTAGATTGTATGGAAGTTTTGTTCTGTGTTGTGGATCCGGATGACGGAACCACATTCAGTATCTCTCCCACACATATCGAAAGGTAGCGATTTTCAATTGAGAGCCATCTAAAAAGAGGTTGTAGTCGCCGTACCTCTGTGACGTTGAAACCCAACATCTTGATGCTGGACTGCAGTGGCCTTTTCAGATAGTCGCGGTCCCCAATACAAAACTCCGTGTCAAGAGAGCAAAGTTTAGTGGAACTCTGTGGCTGGCCTGTGGTAGTAGGATATTCCACTGGGAAAATCTTTGCTCTCTGGATTGGTTCTGGTGGATATTCATCAAGAACTTCCGCCTCATCCATGAAAGATAACAAGCTTTTCTTAGCTTCCTCTACATCTGTCGAAGTAAAATTGACGAGTTTGTCGTAAAAAGAGAATCCGACACCCAATGTATCGAGGAAGAAGTGCTTGAGGTCCGGGTAGCATGTTTTCAGACTGCTTTCCGTCGGTGTGGTTTCTGACTCAGACCAGAAGCATCTCTTGGCTGAAAGCCACATCGAATCAGAATCGTCTTGGACGAATATAATGTCATGTTCACCAAATGCAGTCCTGATGACTCATGATTAGTAGATGAGAAAAGGCGATCAAATCGAGATACGTACCTCATCTCAGGTGATGCCTTTATCTCCTTGTCCAAATATTTGTAGATGTTGGCAACGCGAGCCATATCGTCACAGCCTTCGTCTCGCAAAAGACACAATTCCTCTACCAAGTCTTTCACTGTGGCATCTCGTATACCCAACACCACGCGGAACAAACGGAACAAATCTTGCAATTGCGTTTTGTCATGAACCTTGGCTTGGTAAAGCCTCTTGAGAGAATACCGGGAGACCATGTCGGTAGGCGCAGCCCAGAGACAACTGGATGTGCCGGTCCAAATTGGCCCCGTTTCATCCATATACAGAATGCCAGAATCTTCGAAGAACTCCCTTGATAAGATTGTCAATACAATATCCTTTAAGCGGCATGAAGAAGCACTTACAGTGCTCGCTGCTTTTCGTCGGCAGCGCAGGACAGGAACCTCGTTTTTATGACAGAGTATAGATCGAAGACTTTCGCCATCTGCCAAGACGATAGCTTGTTCGAAGATTGCTTGAAAGAATCTAAAATCCCAAGTAGAAAGTCCAGGTCGACTTTGTGTTTAACGCCGAGATGTTTTGTTAAGAACGCCCATTTGATGTTGATGGCCAGGCTCATGTGTTCCTCCTCTTCGAGCTTCAGGAACGGAAACTTGGCAGGGTATGGCATGTATTCTTCCACATAATCTTTGAGTTCTTTCAGGGGGACCCAGGTATCTCGAAGATCCACTGATCGGTCCAAGCCGCAGAGGCTTTCTGCAGGCAGTCCTTGCATCTCGGACAACAATGATGGGCTTTCCATAATTCGAGATCCCTCAATAGGCCAAAGCCGCTGAAGAAGCCCCAGAAACATGTCTGGACGATTCTTGAGAACATACTTACAGCTGTCAGACAAGATGTCCATTTCTTTATTGGTCGAAGAAGCACCTTTGGTAGAATCTTGATCAAGACAAGGTTTTGATTGAACCAGACTCAGTCTCTCCTTAATCCCAAGACACTCACACAACCATTTCTTCCAGGATATATGAAAGAACTGAGGATGCTTCGGTGCATCTTCGAAAATGTATGGGTGCAGGTAGTCGATAGGTTCGCTCAGCCCAAATATACCAACACCAAGGAGACTCTGTGGAGTATAGGGATCTTCCCTTCCTGGCAGATAGATAACGCTTTTCATAGGCTTCTTTATCTTCATACCCTGTGTCATGATCAACACAACGTCATACGATTGTGCGTGTTGAGGGTTGATAGACTGATGGGTGAGGTATAGATAATGGAGATAGGTTTCTATTTCTCCAAGCGTAAAGCTTGTTGAAGAGGAGAACTTCTGGAGAATTGAGTCTCTCACTAGACTCACAGGCGCTTCTGTGACCCCGAGCTGCGTGTATAGTGTCTTTGGGTAGCGTCCGTTGGTTCCAAAGTCACTAATGACTCTCAGACCCAAGCTCCAGGGGATCTCGAGGTTTGCTGTCGTAGGGAAATAAACCGGTTCAGACGATGCCGACGCTGCAGAAACCATGCGACCACCTCTAAGTTGCAGGAGGGGGAGTGACCTTATCCTGTCCAAATACTCATCGTGGATGAGGAGCTTTGAAAGAAGCCGAGCTAATGCGCTGTACCAGTCCTTGTTCTGACTCGTTATGCACATTCGGAACCTGGGATCATTAAAGTTCATCTCAGCCAAATCAAGACACTGATCGGTAGTTAAAGTTGCAAGTCCATACTCTATGAGAATATCCGTCGCTCCTGGAGGATACCTGCTTGAAAGAAATGGATCGTTGATCGAATCGTCTAGTAGCGGATTTCCAGAATCGTCTTGAGCATCCGGACATGGTGAAGCAAGGTGGCTGATAAGACGCCAATGATTCACATGTCGTGAAACAAACAAGGGGTTTTGCGAGATCCAGCTCCGGATATCGCTATCAAGGGCAGACCAGAACGGGTCCCGTTCTGTTACTCCTGAACTTAGAAATAATGGCCATTGATAGCGAAGAGTCGGGTGGTCGCAGAATTGCAAAATCGATTTGAAGAACAGAGCGGCGATCTCATTCTGAATGACGAGATTGTGGGCTGACGCAGTGATTGTACCATGTTCAGCTGCTTCGATATCAAAATTTGCGTGAATGTGGAACTTTTGTCGAATAGTCAGAGCCGGTATATAAAATGAATATGATATGACTTACTCTGAGTGGAGACGTTCCCAATGGGATAAGATTGAATATCTTCTTTTCCTTATCATCAACTTCGACCTTGAAACCGTTCGTCAAAGGGAATGCCAGTATGACATTTGTGGGTGGAACATCTGATGACTGCTTCGCCACATGGTAAAGTTGAGTATGCGTATGTTTCTCATCTTTGTCAACAGTGGTGACTCTCAACGAGACTCGACGTTCATTAACAGCCTCCTTTTCAAAATGTTTGGAACGACGGGTCTTCCCATTGCTGTCACAGCACTCCACCCTCACGGACATGATGTCCGTCAGAAAAAGTAGAGATTCCTGCTGAAGCTCATTGAATCGAGAGAGAATGACGTCCCTAAGGCTTTGGATTTCTGCCTTGCTGCCTTGATCGTGAAGATAAAGCGTTATGCGGGTAACGTTGTCCGGGACGGTTTCGGCGAGGGTGATCCAAACAGGTCTCATAGTGTCACTATCATCGACATCGAAAATATTGTGCTGAAATTCGAACGAGAAGTTTCCCGACTGGATGTGAGTCCTCTTGGTCGCGGCGACAATGGTCTTGAAGCTGGCTCCTTTCATTTCTTCCTTGTTGGCCGGCTGGCAAATAGCTTGGAGTTCTTCTTTGGTCAGGTCATCGCTATTACAGTCGATGATAATTCTGTCAGGATAAACCTTGAAAGTGATAAAAGGAGGTTCCCCTGCTGCTTTGGCCCTGACAAAGGTTTTGTCATTGTTGTACCGGAGGACTTCATACAACAGTCTCTTGGCGCTTTTCTCAACATGCTTTCCTAGCAGTCTTCCCAAGTCAGCGATAATGCGCACCAAGACGTATTTGGCTACTTACGTGCTATGCCCGCTCAGGCTTTGGATGATCTGTTCTGCTTCCTGTGCGCTCGCCATGGTTAAAAATTCGGATGAAAGAATGTTGGTTGCGTACGCTTGTAGTTCGGTGGTAAAAGAGTGATGAAGGAATGAGAGAAATAGGGGGAATATGTTTAGAAAACGAAGATAAGAGCTATGAATGCTCCTTCTTGTTGGCAAGGATGATGTTGGAAACAGCAACCAACATGCATATTCTGAGACGTGAAGTTTGCAGGGGCATGACCGTCAGCACTGAACGAAATTAGTGGGTCAGCTTATGAATCCAAAATCGCACTCGTTAGGTCATTTATTTTTGTACCGTAAAGTTTGGAGGCGCGCTGCCGAAGGCGGCGGTTGCAGCGAAGTCACGGCGGTTAACGCCTGGTTGACAGCCCGCAACTTTTTGGTACCTACTACAGGTACAGAGTAGAGGGCTGTAGAAGTGTTCAGCTAGAAGTATGTATTTGGCTAACTCAGTTTATCTGGGCCTGGTCAAACATCCCTGTCACTCATCCAGAGCTGAAGTTGACCCCCGGCGCTTAGATTAATCACCTGCAGGGTTACAGGAAAGTTGGTTTCTGAGATTGACTTAGGATACAAAAACAAGCAGGCTAAAGGTTCTGACCTAAAAGGCATAAAATGATCTATTTGTTTCGTCTCTTATGCTAAATTCTCCTTGGATTTGACATGGTCACGAAGGAGTCTCGTGCAAGCTAACATCCACTCCTCATTGACAAAGTCTTGATGGCCGTTATAGCTCAGAATCCCTTGGTATAAACTAGCCGCGTCTGACTCTAACAGGTCTGCAATCCCCGTGACAGTCTCGCTTCCTCGTAATCTAGATTCCGCAGCCCGTACCATTTCTTTGTACTCCTGGAGCTTTGGCTTGGTTTCCTCGATGCGCTCTATTGCGAGAGGTTTAGTCTCAATATGGCCTGGCGGCTCTGTGTCTAGTCCCGTCAATACAGGGTACTGGGCAACGACCTCAATCGGTGCAGCCATCATGCCATCAAAGTCGATTACGCCGATAATACGGAATTCATCATCGACGAGAAGGTTGTGGGCTCCGAAATCTCGATTGACGAGACAGAATGAATTGTCGGAGCTGTTGTTGCTGTACACTGACATAAGATGCTTGAAGAGGATGGGTAGTGTGAATGAGGGGGCCTCTTGTAGATCAGGCGATGACTGGAGACAAGCATAAAGAGCATGATCTGCGAGATCGTTGTAGTACTCCGTGGGAGACTTCCAGGGACCCTTGCCGGTCTCCGTGTCCGGACCGATGAAGAATTCTGATGTGTTATCATCGTAGTACAGGCTTCCAATCAGATCGAATTTGAAGGTGGAAAGTGTGACTTGAATCTCAGCCATTTGTTCTTTGAAACGTCGATCTTGCTCCGGCGTGCCAAACTGGTGGCCTGGACATCCTTTCGCCTCACTCAATTCTGACGCAACTGATCCGTGGATGTAGTTCATGAGAATGTACGGGGCTCCAACGTCATTGGTTGGATCAGCGTTGTGAGCATAAACTTCTGGGACAGGAATGGAGGTTTTGGCCCTTTGTTTGATATCGTTAGCATACATCTCGCGTTTCTGCCGGGGCTGGGGCTTGGGATAAACACACTTCAAGAACTTCATGCTAGCAAGTTCAACTTTGAAAACTTCGGCGTCATCAAGCGTTCCTCGGTCGCCGAAAACTGACTCCATGTCGGGTAGTCTGACTCTTGCAACCCAGCTAATGCCGTCGGTAAATTCGATGCGGCGGACCATATTGAAGTGCCCAATGGAAAACGACGGCCTGATATTACAGGCAATCCCATCGCGAAGACTCGATGAAATCGATAGGAGACGATCCCAGTTGATTTTGTCGAGCGTCTGCAAGGCTCGATTATGAAAATCACCACCTGATTCATAAGCGTCTGCCCCTATCCAAGAAGTGCTTCCAAGAGCTACAGGGTCGTTGCCTGGGCTTAGGCTCGGCTGGATGTTTGTTTCTTCACTCATATTGAACTGTGGTTGTGAAAAATTGGCAAGATGTTGGTAGGAAAAGCGGTCGTATTAAGTACAAAGGAAGTTGCACGGTGTGGCGTACTCCGCGGTGCGTACATGAGCTTGTACTTTGCTTGCCCTACAGGTTTGACTCACAACGTACGTTTGGAAGTTTAGAACCAACCGGCCGTCAATGTTTCACACGTACAAAAAAGCTGTGACGCCCCCCTCTGGGCATCAGAAGAAATGGCCGCTTGAGTTGTGAATGACAGAATTAGTGGATCAGTTTATGACATTCAGGCCATGAGGTTCATTTCATTTATTTTAGTACCCTAAAGCGTAGAGGCATGTTTAACGTTTAGGAGTTGGTCCGTCGCCTCAGAGTCACAAGGAGCTTTTGGCAAAGGATCACGTAGTCTCACTCCTCGAGACACAATCCTTCATCACGGACTAGGTTTTTCTCTCCTTCTGGAATTAGAGTTGGTATCAGGGTATCACACGTTTCTAAATTGTGTTGTCGCCAGAATCGTGATTCATTTTTCTTTGAATATTACTGCGGGCATTAATGAGGCTCTGGCTCTGATTCTTGCTGAATAACATCGGGCGTGTTTGCCTTCCCTGACTGTGAAAAGAAGAAAGTTTGCCCTTCGTGGAAGCGGCGGTGTCACTGTTTGCCTTGGCGGTATACAATGATTGGATTCAACAAGACGGTGAGCTGCACACGTTTGTTCGAGCGGCTTGCGCAATCTGACTTGCGGAATCCCTTAGATGAATCATCCATGCTCTTTTCATAACCAGAAAGGAATACAGGGCGCAGTGATCATCACGTGGCATCATGTGTCTGTTCAGGGGCGACAAAACATGTACAGCAGAGACCGTCCCGACCACTGGTCACTACACCCTCTGCGGACCAAACTTGGGCTATATGTCTGGACTATACACAGAAAAGGCTCTGAGTGATTAAAGTAATAGCCAAACTTGTCTGATTCGTGGCTGAAAAGTACCATCGCTTACCAAGAAGCACAGTGAGCCTTCGAGCGGCCAAGTCTCTCGGCATTCACATACATTCTCAACTAAGCCCATCAGTCCAGAGCAGTTGGATCATCTGGGATATTCGCGTCCATTGCCAACAGAGAATAACTGATATGTGTTGTTGTAGACAGTAAAATTGGAAGATATAAAGGTAGAATCTTGCCGCACCACTTTGAGATCATGACAGAATTCAGGAATACTCCTTCCGCGGCATAAGATTCACTTTCAAAATCCAAGTACCTATTCTTCCAGTACTTAAACTTTCATACCCAGTCAAAGCACCATGACTCAGACAACTGTTGTTGAGCCTCCCGTTGTTCAGCCTCCCGTTGTTCAGCCTCCCGTTGTTCAACTGGCGTACAACGTCCGGTACTCCAAATGCAATGCAAAAGTCAAGAAGGGAAGCAAGTGTACTAAATGTGGTACCAAGAATTGAGGTTTGATGGTAGCAGGAACATAATGACCAGTAAATATACGCTAAAGCAGGAAAGGGCACTGACGTTCTACATCCAGCTAGAAGGCAATATGTAGAGGCGAGGAGAAAAAGTGACTAAATAATATGTGAATCGCAGCAGAGTCACAGGAAAATATAGTTTAAGCTTCAAATACAGGCATCGCAATCGCGGTTAGGTCACATGGTAGACAAAGTAAGTTGGAAACATCAGGCACAAGAGTAGCAAAGTATTTGGTTCATATTGATTGCATATGAAGATAGCAAGGTAAATAGTTTCCGGCGTATTCCACGCAAATAAAGATCATCCGCAACCAGATTTTTTCTGGGTATGGGCCTCTGGACACGAGTCAGGGCGCTTCGCTAGGCACACGAGTGCAGTTACAAGATTGTGCCTCCAATTTTTCGTCACGTCCTTGTGATTCCGCTATCATGCTGTACGTGCATGGTTGTTCTGCTCAGCGCAACCGTCAGTTGTCGTTCTTCTTGTCCTTGAGCACCATCTCCTTGATCATGTAGTGAAGCTTGGTGCCGGTGTCCTCGACCTCGGAGTCGTCAGACTTGTCGACGGGCTGGGACATGCGCTTGGAAGACTCCCCAAGCTCATTCGCGGTGGTGTGGCGACGTCGAGAGCGGCCATGACCCTTGCCATGGGAGCGACCAGGAGCAGGCTTCGGGGCAGGATCCTTCTCACGATTCTTGGTCTGCTCCAGGAAGGACCAGTCGACATCACGAGCCATGCCCTGTTCCTTGACTGGGGCAAACATGACGCCCACGATTCTCTGGGAATCAGTGAGCTGCGTAGCTCGAGTGTACGCTTTGTGCATACCGTGAGGCGACCCGACGCTGAAGACAATGCCAGTGGTGGCTTCGCCAAGTGGAAGAGGAGCGCAGATGTTGGCATCTCTTCCCATGGTGTTGTTGGGATCGATGACTCTCATGCCGAGGGTGTTTTCGTTCTGGTCGCGAACAACTTGGAGACGCATGGTGTCGACGACGTGAAGAGGGCCATTGGCGGGATCGGTGGTGAAGAATGGATCGACACGCTCTTCAGCGACAGTCTCATTCTCAGAAGAAGAGTTGTCGCCAATGGAGTGAAGAAATCCCCCCTGATGAGGATGATGAGAGGGAGGCCAGGCCTGGTCCATGGTTTGGGCCCGTCGACGAAAGGTGATGGGAGAGGATGGTTTGGGTGGTGGGGAAGGCATCTTGTCGACTTGGGGATGATTTGTCTTGGAGTTTTGTTTTGTGGGTGCGATCTTGATGCTGATTGTGAAGTAGAGTTGCTAAGAAGACAAGAGAGACGAGGGATGAGCGAGTATAGTTGAGGTGGGATACATATACTGTTTGTTGTTGCCAGCCGTTGGCACTGCAAACTGTTTGCGATTTGCATTAAGATACCAAACGTGATATCACTACTTTTGTTCACATTCAAACGCGTGCTAGCATCACTGAAACCGACCCGTATGGACGCTAGTTTTTTACACTGGATACTATCTTTATCTACAGCCCTGTAACACCGGCAAATAACCATCTACACTGGATGGGAGCATCTAGAGAGGTTTCAAAAATCATGTATTCACTGCAAGGTCTAAAGCACATGCCTAGTCCACTGGCCCAATCTCATGAAGGTCAGCCAGCCAACCATCCACTTGCTTTCAGTCGAACACTTTGCTCTTTTGTAGCGAGACGGTCGGTGAGATATTACTTAAGAAATAACACAGATCAAGTTATCTTCAACAGATCTATGTACAACAATCGCTGACTAGTTATAACGCCTAATCCATCACCGCCGCGTTTATCATGTCCCAAATCCTACCACACGGCAGACTCTCCGCATTCACTCTGAGAGCACTCCATATCCCACCATCTACAATCACAACTTCGGACCAAGATGCATTTGAAACTGGAGCATCGTTTATTGGTACAGATTGGGGGCGTATAAATCGAACTTATTTCACCAACTGTGAAGACTTATCTTGGGCATCGTACGCGGTTGAGCATGGCCAAAGTAGAGTACTCCTGGGTTGTCGTCGTCGTACCTGTGAGTCAGGTCCGACATGGGTAGACGGCGTAAGTTGCGTTCGAACCAGTACTTCATGAAATCGTCTTCGCCATACACTCGGACACGAACTGCCTCGTCTGGAACTGTCTCCGCGTCGACCAACTTGAGCCAGTACGACGAGTCGTATCCTTCTTCACTGTCCCGCGGGAATTCTTCAGACGTAGTCGTAAACTGATCTAGTGTCTCAGTGTCTATCATAATACACGCAGCAAATCTCATGTCGCCAGCCAAGTCGGTGCCATTTTTGGCAGTAATCCAGTTTTTGAAGTAGGTGCGAACTGTGGCTACCGATGCGTTCTCCAATGCTTCCTTGTCTTCGAGGATATCGTTCTCGAAACGGCGCACGAACTCCTCGTTTGGACGCGTATCAACATCTTCGGAGATATGATCAAGGATCGTACTGTTCTGTTTCTTGTGGATGATGAAGTCTTTGACACCTTTAGCCTCGTAGGCAGTCCGGGTCCGGACTACGCGACTGAGAATGGCGATGACTTTCTGGAATTGCTCATCAGACCCAGGCCCATAAGCGGTGCGCACAATAGCAAACCCCCATCGGAAAGGTCTGTGTCCATGTCTCAGTGATAGGATCGCTTGGAGTTGGGCCATGACATGGCGACGACATCTAGGATCGCCTGGGAAGCGCGGCTTACAGAAATCAGGGTCGTTCATCCAAGAGGGCGGATCGTCAAAGGCGACAGCAGGTGGCAACATGGTTGGTGAAGGGGTTCTTGTCGTGGCCGAGGAAGTATAGAAAACGAGGCGAAAGGTCAGATGTTGGAAAGGGGGAGATACAAGAGTGGGTAACAGCTGAAAACAACGCTAATGGAGCATGGTTCATGTGGTTTTTACTTGTCTAGTAGGTATTACTAACCAACACTCCTCAATGCTCTAGCAAGATTTGAAGAAACGCATGTGCAGTTTGATCGGAGTCAACCGTTCAACAATACTATGGTTTGACCATAAGTCCTAGATTTGGATTTTTAAGTAAATCAACTGGAAGGGCAACTGTGAACGCTCATGCAATGGAGCAATTGTGACAGGACCTTGAGTTTTCCAGCTATTCAAGGAAATTGGATATTGCCATTATTTGTTGAATGATGACCGACTTGCCTGAGCATTGGTGTTGGTACTCCAACGTATCCACTACAAGCTTATGAATCATTTAATTCTTTTCAGTACAGCCAATCTATGCAGCCATTGCTTCTGAGAATGGACTTCGAGTGCGGTCAGAAGTGAATACTGGCGCAAATGGTCACTCATGAAGTGGTAAGTGTACTGATTAGCATCCAATGTTTGACAAAAACAGCCATTCTATCAGCTGATCACAAACATGGCCGACCAGTGAACAAAGTCAAGTCGTCTCTGTGAAGCTGTGAAGAATTTGATACTGACTCAGAACAGTTACTAGGTTAATTGCCTTGATAGCCTTGTATATTTACCAGCGATCGACCGCATAGATCACTATCAGACAAACACTCGTTAGAGAACAAGTACATATCTCAAGGACCAACAACCCTACTACCAGACACATTTAACACAAACCAGCCATGGGACCCAGAAAAGATCTTGTTCCGGAACACGATAAATGGAAATGCATGAAATGCAAGACTATTAACGACATAGCAGAAAAGAACTGTACCGAGTGTGGAACCAGGCGCCAAGAGGGCTCGGAAGCGATGACCAGTGACGAGTTCAAGATCGGGACTCTTTACAAGATTTTTAAAGACGACAGCGAACACTGGCTATATGATGAAGCCTCTGTGAACGCTGTAAGACTCGTAAGGGGGGGTTAGAGTATCAAATACTCTGGGATAGATAGTAGACAGTAATAGATGCAGTTGCTGATTGTCCAATCGGAACGGCAAAGTTACCGATCCCTGCACAGCATCTACCGGCACTTGATACCCCGAAGTCCTTCCATCCAATGTAACAATAAACAAATTTATTTTGCCGATCACGCTGTTTCTCCAACTTATCTTTGACTACGTGGCTTATGTGAGGTTTGCAAAATCATGCCCACAACGGTAAAAGCTCCAAAAGATCGACCCCGCGCTATCTCGGAACAAGCAGCCGGTGAAAGAATAAACCCTGAGCAAAGTCTGTCAGTTTGTTTCTTTCGCCGTCGTTTGTCACCTAACCCAAATGCGGGGAATGGTTGTAGGGGTTGGGGATGGGACTATTCTTATCTTGGTGATGAACGTGATCAAACTCACCGGAAGAGTTGGTTTTATCTTGCCGTGATAGATAACGTCCAGCGTCACTGACCGCTATCGAAACGTTTTTCTGTAGGTAGAAACTTCGATAGCACAATATGGAAATCTTTTCACCTCACCATCATCGTCAACACCAAGCTCTATTCTAGAAATTCCATTAAAACTCAACTTACATCACATCAAAGACATCCTCAGTTCCACCCGGTAACGGACTCCGATACCGTGCGGGGGAGGACGCTGCGCTAACCAGTGAAACCTTGCAGGGGACGCTGCAGCCCAAACGCCCCGTTCCAGCTATTCTTCCATCTTTGCCGTCTATGATCATTCTCATTGATCAACTTCCTCACTAGACAGGTACAGCTGGAAGCATTCGAATGTATCGTAATATTCTTCAAAAACATCAGCTTATCGCCAAACGTTATGGCGTCAGAGCAAGCCCAGCCCCGCAAGACAAGGAGAACAGCCAATGCGTAAGATCCAAGTCCACATCTTTGTTCTCATGTTGATTTTATCACAGCTGCGCCGCGTGTAGACAGAGCAAGATCAAATGTTCCGGAGAAGACCCGTGCCAGAATTGTCAGCGTCGCTCAGTACAATGTCGCTTCACAGAAGGCGTAACAAAGGTTATGGTCTCGGAAAAGTTGGTTCAGCCATGTCAACCTTGTTATCAGCACTAACCTCCATCAATCAAGATATCTCCAGGATCTCCAAAGGCAAGTAGAGCAGTATCAGCGCTCTCCGTCAAACACGATCCTTGAGAGTAGACAGAACACAGAAACACCATTCATATATCGCTCACCTCCCTCAGCAACGATATCATCCGCGCCTCCGCCTTACCGTTCTTCCATAGAAGCATCATCTATTCAGTCCCGCGCGTCATACTGCTCTCCGACGATATCACAACCTCACTCCTTTTCTCCAGGCCTCAAACGAACAAGTGATGCGGCTTTCAGCGATGTCAATGGTGAGTGCGGAGTCGATACCAGCCTTGCTTCTCCTGCGCTTACGGTAGAAGGCTCACATTCGCATCAACAATCTGAGTCTGATCATGTCAACAAAGGTCCCCCCTCTTCATCATCGTACCAACAGCAGGGCGAGTCGCCGTTGAGTATATGGCCTAGCGCGTTTACTATCCCATCCAAGATTATCAAGAACACGAGAAAGAATAGACGCACTTGGAGTGAGTACCCAGAGAGGCTTTCTAAGAATGCACTGACTTGGATGACACAGTATGGCTGGCGCCTTGGTCAACTTGGTCCTTCACGCTACGACTAATGCTCATGCTGGGCGATAAACTACAACCAGAGGGTAATATGATTCCGCCGCAATTGGTAGAAGACGAGATATACTCCTTATCGTGGAACATACGCCCTCCGCACGAAAAGCCCGATGTCACAGGGTTACCGTCTCTCGACCATGCAATTTATCTCTTCCATACCTTCAAGTTCCATCTCGGCCAAACATACCGTCTGTTCGACGAGGTTGAATTCGTGAACCAGATCCGCGACTTTTACTCGGACGCGCAGAGCAAGGCAGAGGAGAACCGCCTCTGGTATGTCAAGTTTCTCTTGATTCTGGCCTTTGGCACAGCCTTCCATTCATCACAGTGGATGCCCTCTACTGAACCCCCCGGCTCAAAGTTCTTTGTGAGAGCGATGGGTCTGATGCCGGACCATACTGCGCTTTGGAAGGATAGTTTGCTTGCTATCGAGGTTTTGGCCATGGTTGGGTTATATCTTTACTCTATCGATGAGAGGGAGTCTGCACACGTATACGTAAGTGATAATGTGCCTACTCCTTCGTCATCAGAAAGTCTAACATGTCATAGCTTGGCCAAGCCATCAGGATAGCTCAATTGGAAGGGTTACACACGCAGTTGCCGGACAACGAACTTGGTAGCGAAACGGTTACTCGATGCCGCGATTTGTGGTGGACATTATATATCATGGACCGACACTTTTCTTCTTCTCTTGGGCTACCCATGTCGGTACAAGATAGTGATATCTCAACCCCAGTTAACCCTCCCAACGTGGGATCTCAAGACGACAGCGCGAGGAGTCTCCAGGTGAACTTATCCCATCTACTATCAGTAATTTTAACAAGCAAGTTGGAATCTTGACAGGGTTGGTATTGGTCTGACAGGTCACAGCACTTTACAAGCCGGAGAAAACACCACTTGGACAGTTCCTCGAACAGACAAAGTCTATTCTTCACACTTTGGCACATCACGCACAGGAGATTGAAAAGATAATATCGATGAAGTTTCGGAACTCGGTAGATACTATGCCTCGCGGTACGAAATACATAACACTTTTATATCACCAGGTTAGTACATCTCCAATACTCTACATGGCAGTTTCTGACAAACGCAGTGTGTAATAGTAGCGACACGCCCTCTTCTACTCTCAGTCCTCAAAGAACGCCTTGACATCCTAGGTCAACCAGGCGCTGAGAACTCAGAAGCCTTCCTTGGCCAGACAGCAGCCGTTATATCAACAGGCATCAAATCAGCCGTCAAGACGCTCCAAATCCTAACTAGCGAATACAGTCTTCTCGGTAACACAACTTTCCCTCAATTCTGTATCTATTCTAACATCCTACAGAGGTCTTTCTCCCCTACGATATAGAGTTCACCTTTGGAGCCGCTCTCCACCTCAACATGGCAACAGCTTTATTCCCCGGCGTCGCCGACGACCAAAACAGTCGCCATTTAGTACACCAACTTCTCGACAACATGATCGCTCGTGGCAACCGATTAGCAAAAGTTCGCAAACAAGAGCTCGTATATCTCGAATCGCAGTGCCAGGAACTCGTCGCACAAGTGCAGCAGTCGGGTCTACAGACGCTATCTTTAGCAGTGACAGATGAAGCAGGTTCCGAGTTAGCAGGGAAACAAGATGAGGAGAGGCTTTTGGCTACAGACATGGAGGAGGGGGCGAGTGATTTGGAGTTTTTGGAAAATATAGGTATTTCATCAGAGGAGTTTATGGCGATTGTGCAGCAAATCGGAGATCCGGATATTATGCCGGGGAATATGCTGACTTTGGAGTGAAAAGGGGAATATTAGATAGTGTTATTCGGTGTGGCATTTTTGAGTATTTAGTAAAGAAAATGTCGACGATTTTGGTCACGTTGAGTACAGGATTAGTTGTCTAACGTACACGTGAAAATCCAGCAAGAACAACAGCCTCAATAAGCTACTCATAGATTTCGATGGGTAATTTATACCTACGTTATATTATTGAGTCAGTTTTTAGTCTATTAAAGCAAAAAGGATTATCATCCTAGTGGCTTTTAATGTTTATATATCACAACATAGTCACCCCTTCAATCTTTATTTACTCCAGGGTAGCGGAATTGACAAGTTTGTCATTTTTGGTGTTGTTGCTCCACTATTATGCCCAGATCGAGGACATCACCGTCTAATTAATTCTACCACATCGCTCGTCCTCAGCCTTCTCCTTCTTCTCACTCTGCTATATCATTATTTCTTTAATTTAACATTTCAGCTACACATCTATAAACTCTCTTTGTCAATACATTTTTAAATTGACTTCAGTGCAAGCTAATCCATGCCAAGATCGAGATCGACAGACGGTAAGAGGGTCATCGAGGCAAAGACAAAATAAACTTGGATGACAGACTCGCCTCCGTCCAATTGAGTTTGACCGGAGGAACCCGCCCGGTAGAATGCCAACGGCTGTCGTTGATTGGAGAGATGTCGTTTATGAACCCGCTATTACATCAGCGATCGTTCATGTACCTTGCTCTCACACGATCAAATTTAGAAGGTGCGGTTGCTGTCGCTGTCGCAGTAGCTGTCATCAGGGTGGCAGGAAAATTGGACGCCAGGAGCATAAGAGATAAAAATAATTAGGTCAGTTTGTCCTAGTTAGGTCAGACGCCTTAGACTAATTATTTTTGTATCCCAGGTCTTAGAGGTCAACTTTTTTGGAACCCGGTGGCCATCACCTGCAGTTACCTGCTGCCCCTACTGCACTGCGCTGACTGCAGGTTGCACCTGCCTAAAACCAGAGACAAAAAAAGGGCGATCGGCCGTTTTTCGGAATATTCGTTCAAAGCTTCTTCCCAGCCACAGGCACAAATCACCAATCTTAATTGTCTCATCACAACGCAGACCTCTCTCTCTATCTGTATCATCTCTCACGCGACGCTGATCATTCATCTCACCCAGCAAATGCCCTTGTCGCGTCAGTTTGAAGCCTCGATCGCATCGTGGCTCGTGTCAGCCCCGCCATAGCAAATCTTGCCCTCCCTCCTAGTCTCCCTACGTCACCACTACTCTCCAGAACTAAGCCTTGATCTTCAGCGACAAGCTTTCTCCGAGGTCCCCAGGAGGACTCGGCCATATTCATACATAGCCATTACACATCATGGCGCCCTCACGAAATAATTCTTCCAATGCCGCCGCCAGGAGGGCCATGGCTGTTGAGCGAACGGCTTCCTCTGGCTCATTCCACGCCGGCGCGCCGATCCCAACTTTGAGCAACTTGCGACGTCAATCGCATCGATACCAGACATTTCCCACCACGCCGCCAAAGACTCCCCTAGAACAGCCTTATACAGGCTCCAATGCGAGCGATTCCGACGATGAAGATGATGGCGAAGAGACACCACTCCCCGTTCGTCAGCTGTTATTGCTGGCCTTCCTCTCCCTCGCCGAACAGACCGCACTCAACTCGATATCACCATACCTCCCCGAGATGGTGCTCAATATGCCGGGGATTCCTGATGAAAAAGCAGGATTATACGTTGGAATACTCGCGAGCTCATTCGCGTTGGCGCAACTGTCAACAAACTTTCTCTGGGGATACGCCTCGGATGTCATTGGCAGGAAGCCTGTTCTGATCATGGGAACAACCGCGCTCATGGGTTGTTTTTGCGTCTTTGGCTTCTGTAAGGAGTATTGGCAGATCGTGGTAATTCACGTTTTGATGGGCCTACTCAATGGAAACGCTGCCTGTGTCCCGACAGTCTTGGGAGAAGTCACGGATCGGTCCAACCAAAGCCGCGCGTTCACATATTTGCCCGTCATCTACTCCCTTGGTAGCATCACCGGACCTGCTCTGGGTGGCATACTTGTGGGAACAATGGGCAAGAAATACCCATATTTGGCTCCCAACATCCTTTCTGCTGGCCTCCTAGCTGTCAGCGTCGTCGTGGTCACCATCTGGTTTGAGGAGACTTTAGACAAAACCCAGGTCGCATTTGAGAAGCCCGCGTGGGTCGACAAGATCCTTTCCTGGTTTCCTTCGCGACCCCCACCTCCTCGACGTCCCTCTTGGGCCGCGCGCTGGCCTCGTTCCCAATCTCAGAACCAACCTCTTCTCTCCTCCGGTCGAGCTCTCGAATCCGAATCTGACGAAGACGAAGAAGACTCTGACGGTGGCGACAATAACCTTGACCCCGCCCTGTCCGCCTGGAAAGATCTCAGCCGAACCACTATTCTGGTCCTGTTTACCTACCTCGTATTCCAGCTTTCCAACATCTCGTTCAACAGCTTGTACCCCATCTTTGCTGCCACGCCTGCACCCGCCGGTCGCGATTTGCTGCCCAGTAGAATTGGCGTCAGCTTAAGCATCGCAGGGTTGGCAAGCTGCATCTTCCAGGCCTTCCTTTTCCAACAGCTCAAGGTCAAATTGGGTAACCTGGGTACCTACCAGATCTCTCTTCTGGGACTTGGCATCAGCATGCTGTTTATGCCGTGGGTTGGGTACGCCGATGACAAGCCCTTGTTCGGTGTCGGAAGCGGCAAGATATGGCTGTACATTGAGCTTGGACTAGTGTTGATCCTGAAGAATTTGTGCGCTGTCGGCGGTCTGTCGAGTGTCATGCTTCTGGTACGTCCCTTCTTGAGTACCTCGATTAAATTAAACCTTGCTAACGTCCTTAGATCACAAACTCTGCGCCATCGCACGCGAGCCTTGGTAGTCTCAACGGTATGGCACAAACTCTTTCTGCCCTCGGACGCAGCTTCGGTCCCTTCGTATCCGGCGGACTCTTCAGTCTGTCCATCAACATCCGCCCCAAAGGTGAGGCACTTGCCTGGAGTATCTTTGGAGGCCTAGCCATCCTGGGCTGGGTGTCATCACTATTCATCCGTCGAGACGGACTCGAGAGTGATGACTGGCAAGGCTCAGACGAGAACCTCGCTGAGCAAGAAGCTGAAGAAGCATAACTGGCTCGAAGCTACAACACGGCCCACGCCGGATAAACTTCAATAGACCATTTTAGCATTTTGCATTGGATTGGTTAGAGGATTGCTTGTATTGGGATATCATTATCTTGTTGTGCCTAGGCGTACTGGATGGCTACTTTTGAGAGTTGGTGATGAAGTAACGAAGGATAATCTGAGATATAGTGTACAATTGGTAAATAAATTGGATTGCCACGGTTTACAAGTATTTCTGTCGATGCATCGCAGCTCACCTGTACTTGTGATATTCTGCTGCTCAAGGAAGAAGTTCTCATGGTCACGTATGACATGGAGGGTCAGGTGTATGCTGATCAGGCAGTATCTCAGTAACCTTTGAGAGATATCAAAGGGCATCCCATCTCTTGGCTGGCCGTCCGTTGCGTAACCATTTTCAATAGCATATGGTCAGCTCCAAGGACATCTTTCATCCATGGTACACACGGTTTAGTTCTAGGAACATAGTCTTGTCGATTTTCAGAACGTAGGGAATTTTGTGAAGCTCGATTTGGCCGCAAAACTCTTCTAGTCATCAGAGATGGAAATGGACAGCTTATCATTTAGACTAGCTGGCTACTGTGCTTCTGGATTTGTATCGTTCAAAAAGGTTGAATAAGAGAGACACTTTGACAAATAAAAACATTGCAACGCTCCACTGGTGAGGCCAACCAGCTGAAAAAGCAAAATGCGCTGGAGATATTTTATTGGACACAATGGAATAAACGAGCACCCGCACTGACATCCATAGACGGCAAGAGCTGCGAAAATGATCTGAGCGTAGTGACTTCCCTGCATCATGAACTCCATCGACCTGTCCGCTGACGAAGAAACACCGCCCCTTCTCGATTCTTCCTCATTCGCCAACACTTGCACTTTGTAGCACATCACGATGTGTCTCGGTTCTTTCAAGTTTTGGAGGAAGCGCCAAAAGCAACCGTCAACCCATCTTCGACCATCTCCCATTGCCCAGACAGCCTTACCTGAGCCAAATGTTGCACCCTTAACCGCCACCACCACCACATCTGCTCCGTGCAAGTCTTCGCTGGACCTGGCACAGTCTCGAAAGAACAAGCTCCAGGAGAAGCTTTGGGACCAAGCATACCATGAGCTTCAGGAACAAGAACCTGAACTTGTAAAAGTTTATGAGGAATTGATATCCTCCCGAGCCGGCTACCAAGATGACCCGCAGATCGTTGGAATGTCGCCACAGGAGAAATGGGACCAGATGAGGAAGGCAGCCGAAGATGGGCTGAATAGAACTCAACGGAGTACCGAGGTGCAAGACAAAATCAACAATCTCTTTGACATGGCAATGCCTGTCAAGGGAATGATCGATAAAATCATGCCGGTTGTGCCTCAAGCCCAGGTGCCATGGCTTGCTGTATCTTTGACCTTTGAAGTAAGTCATACAGATGCTGATTCATGAATACAACTGACATGTCCAGATATTTTCAAAACCTTTCAAGGAGCCAGGAATCAATCGTACCGGCCTTCTGCATGTTACAACGAAGATACAAGAATACATGACCCTTTCGGACTATATTGTTGATGATGGTGGTCGGCAATTGGACATACATCACAAGCTCGAGAAGGATACTGTTGAGCTCTACCGGAAACTCCTTCTCTATCAGATCAAGAGCATTTGCTGTTTTCACAAGCATGAACTGAAGAGGTTGGTGAGGAACGCTTTTCTGATTGACGATTGGAGCGGTCAACTCAACGACATCAAAGCCGCCGAAGCACTGGTTTGGGAAGACGTGAATAAGTTCCAGAACCAAGTAATGGTGGATCATCTTCGCAAGCAATCATCTGATGCGCAAAGTCGCTTCAATGCCCTCAAGGAGATTTTGTTGGGGATTCATCGCCTCATCCGAGAACAACAAGAAACGAGTTACGAAAAAGACAACAAGTTATGCCGACAACACCTCAAGCAGACGGATCCTTCCCTTGACAGAGAACGAATCCTTAGCGCAAAAGGAAATCTTCTCCAGGAGTCGTACAGTTGGGTGATAGATCATCCCCAGTTCCAGGATTGGAAAGCAAACCCAAGTCGTCGTCGGCTATGGATCAGAGGGGACGCCGGCAAAGGAAAAACAATGCTCTTGTGTGGTATCATTGAGGAGCTAGAGAAAGACCCTTTCTCTCGACTGTGCTACTTCTTTTGCCAAGCTACAGATGAGAATCTGAGGGATGGGAGATGTGTTTTACGGGGTCTGCTTTTCCACCTCATTAAGCAATACCCATGGCTGATCTCACACGTTCGGGAGGATTATGACGACAGTGGTGAGAAGCTTTTCAACGACCACAACGCTTGGCAAGCCTTGCAGAAGATCTTCCAATCGGTGTTGAATGACGAAGGCCTTGATGAAGTCATCATCATTGTGGATGCGCTCGATGAATGCATGGTCCATCGTGAAGAGCTTCTCAAATTCATCTGCGATATATCAGCTAACTCGCGTGCGAAGCTGATCGTTTCGAGCCGCCCTTTTGTTACTATACAAAAGGCTTTGCAGGATGATGGAAAAAGCTCATCAACACTGGCCCTTGAACTCAATGACGAACTCATCTCTGGTGCAGTCAAAAGGTTCATCAACAGTAGGGTTAGAGATCTGGAAAAAGAGCGCCCTTATCAAAACGACCCTGATATCTGTAAGAAAGTCACCAAACATCTTACCGACAACGCAGAGAGCACTTTCCTCTGGGTAGCTCTGGTATGCAAGGAGCTATCAAGCAGCACGGTCTGCCGGAAAGAGCATGTCTTCGCCATTCTCAAGAACTCGCCTCCAGGTCTCAACAACCTATATGATCGAATGTTGGAAAGTATTTGCAACGAGTCCAGGGATTTCGAGATCTGCTTGGAAATACTAGCGACCAACTCGGTCGTGAAACGCCCTGTGACTGTGGCGGAACTGAGTTGCATCTTGGACCCTAAGATAGCCTCTGAAATGGACGCTCTGGAGTTGGAGCAAATCATCATGTCATGCGGTTCATTTCTTCATCTGCAGAAGGGGGTTGTTTATTTCATACATCAATCTGCTGTGGATTTTCTTTCTGAGGACCGCTCATTGAGGTTTCCTAGAATCACTGACCGGCATCGCTCTGTGTTTCGTAACGCACTACACACGCTTCAGGTGTCTCCTGTACTGAAACGCGACATCTACAACTTGGAGGATCCTAGCATCGCCAAGAAGGACATCAAAACGCCTGACCCCGATCCTCTATTGCAGATTTACTATTCCTGTATTCATTGGGTCGATCATTTGCAACATCACCTTTTACTGAATGTGGAGGAAGGAAGATTCGGCTCGGTTACTTCGGAAGACTCATCATTAATCTTTAAATTCCTACAAACGAAGTTTCTCTTCTGGCTTGAGGCTCTCAGTCTACTGCGACATATCTCACAGGCTATAAAGTCGATGCAAAAACTTCAAAAGTTAATTGTAAGTCATCCACAGCTTGAACTGGGCTAAAACTAATGTGTCATGGGGTGGAAAGTCAAACTCAGCTGACAAACCGACCAAAGACTTCGTGCTTGATGCAAATCGATTCCTGATGTCTCATATAGAAGCAATTGAAGAATACCCTCTTCAACTGTATGCTGGGTGTCTCGTTTTTAGCCCGACAAACAGTATTGTGAAACATTGGTTCCAGTCAGAGGCACCGAAATGGGTTACTGTAGCACCTGGTCTAGATTCGACTTGGGATATGTGCTTACAGACTCTGGTTCAACACGAGATGGGGGTGGTCTCCGTAGCATACTCCCCTGATGGTCAGTGGTTTATTTCCGGATCCTCAGATGGCACAGTTAAGCTCTGGGATTCAGAGAGTGGCACATGCATCCACACGTGTGAAACTCAAGGCCTATCGCCAGTAGGTCCTGTTGCATTTTTGGCTGACGGAAAGTCGTTTGTGTCGGTTGCCACTAACGGAACCGTGGCGATTTGGGATCGGTTCACAGGCAATCTTATTTCCGAACATCAGCCAACCCTGTCTACAATCAAAGGTATAGCAATCTCATCAGACACCTATACTGTGGCGTATGTCCTCAGCGAGAATTTCATTTTGATCTGGAATAGAAGAAATGAGGTCTCTTCTCGCACGTTTCCATGTCCCGAAGGAACCTCCATGCTGGCCTTAAGTCCAGATGGTGAATGGCTTGTTACGGCTGTATCCAGGGATCGAAAATACGTGACCTGGAATACCTTCAATGGCGACAAGATGGAGGCATGTACAGATTATGAAGTCCGTACAGCCATTTGGTCAACAGATGGACGGCTTTTTGCAACGGGCGGCCAATATGGCTCCGTTGAGATTTGGAAAAGGAGCGCTGGCCAGTGGATCTCGAAGATGAAGGCTCGGCGCAAAAGTAATGATCGGAATGAAATACGCTATATGGCTCTTTCGACAGATAAAACATTACTAGCAGCTGGCTGCATATACGATATCTCCGTTTGGAATACCGATACGGGTGTTTTGATGTGGGCAGTGGATGTTACAAGAAGCATTATTAATTCGATATCGATCTCTAGTGACAATTCACGCCTTGTATCGGCATTGATGTCTGGCGCGATCAAAGTTTGGGATATATCAAAAGCCCACGATGGCAGATTGGGACCCTGCTACGTACCCGCCCAACATCTATGCTGGTCTGATGCTGGCTACCTCGCGTTTTTCTTCTCTGATAGGGATGAGATAAGGATATATGGTACAAATACATCGAGGAAAATGTATGCAAAGGGCGTGTCAGCCATGGCAATCTCACACGACAATCGGCAACTTGCATCGGCCTCTTCTGAGAGCAACGAAATCACGATCTGGGACATACAGACCGGTGAGGTCCTAGGGCGGTTAGATGATATCAAAAAAGCGGCATTTTCTGAATATGAGCACTGCTTGAGTGCTCAGAAGTATGGACGCCAGAACTCGGGTTATAAAACGGCCGAACCCACGTCCATACAGACTACAGAACGCCCTGTCGGATTACCCACAAAAACGTTAGCTTTTGGCAGTGCTTATCAGCTTGCCTCAAGTGATTCTGGACTAATACAAATCTGGGACACCTCTGATGGTCGTTGTTTGCAAACTCTCGGCTTTGGTAAGAGTTGGACCAAATTGACAATGGCCTTCTCGAAGACGGGGCGATGGCTTGCTGTTGTGTCTAGTTATTGCTCGAGCCCAGGAGATTCGATCAAGCTATGGGACACGGTCACCTGGGAATGTATGACTATTACACCCTGGTCGTCTTCCACCTTCTACGGAACCGAGGCGCTCACTTTCTCAGCTGATAGTCAGCAACTTGCGACATTCGCAGAGTACGACGGGACATTAGTCATTCAGATATGGGACGTCCGCTCAGGAGATACTTTACGAAGATTTCCAATCGGGGAGTATGGGGGAGATGTACGTTTTGACAGCAAGAATGAGCGACTTTTATACACCCAGTATGGATCTTACGACACGACCATAGACACAGACGAAGTGAATCAGTCACCCCTTTTGTACACCGATTCCGGATCTTTCGACACGACCATCAACACAGAAGAAGTGGTTCAGTCGCCCCGAGGCTATGGTCTCGTCCGAAGCAACTACAGAGACTGGATCATGCTGGACGGAAAGGCTGTCTTATGGATTCCCGACAGTTACAGGTTCGGTTCAGACCAAATGGTTAGTCCTGTCATAGACGGCTCGAGGATCATATGGACTAGAGGACCACAAACTCCAGTGCAGCTATTCTTCCATTCACCGGACAGCGATCTAGCGGGAGCATAATGATTTCTTGGTTCAGAGCCACTTAGAGCATGAGAGACGGAGCCAGTAGGTCGGTTGATGCTATTCAGACTAGACCTCCTGGGCTCTTTACCTCAGACTTTAGGGCTTTAACAGTAGATTTTCTGATATCTACTACTTATATAATTTATATGTTTGAGATCAGGCAGTCACTATAACGATCATGTACCTGTGTCAAGGCTGATGAAATAGATTCAGTAATTATGTTATTTCCAGCAGTCGGGAAATAACGACGAGAGAAAGCAGTAGAGTAATTGAGACCAGACCAACTTGGACACAGGAGGGTTATTGAAAGGAGTTTTTATTTTATAAGTCTTTGGAGTATAAACACGTTGACAATAATCACGTCTCATAGAATGAGTGGATTCAGATGAGAGCTTGATGCTGGCCAAAGGAGCTAAACACGTTACATTAATTGGGCTTACCAGCTGTTCTTGACTTTATAGCTTAAGTAGACTTACAGTCAGCAGGGACAACGAATATCATTCTTTGCGATTTCGCTGCAGCAGAGTTAGAGTGTGCTCACAATAACTCTTTCACTCAGTATATAGGTAAAAGTAAAACTGGAGAGATCTTCCTAGAGATTAGGGAATATTGGTCACTAGTTGAACACCTCGAGAAGAATTCATGATCCTGAGAACTGTTTCCCTATTGAGAAACCTCCGAACCCCAGTCGACGTTACCTCAACTTCAAGGGTCTTTGAACCAACGCCAGGACATCCTCTTCTTTGATTGGTTGTCTGCTATGACAATATGCGCCAAGAGTGCTGCTCGCACCATTTTCTTATTTAAGTGAAATGGGGTGTGCTTGCTGTGCCTCTTATCGACTCTAAGCGATTCACAAGGTCGAATAAAACCACTTTAGCCGACACTTCTTTATAAGAAGGCCCATACCTCGTGGAAGGATTCAGTGCGTTGGTGACCAACTTCAACACTTAGCAAACATGCCCACAGCGACAGAATTCTTCGGCATCACCGCCAACAACTTGGGTCCTCTAACAACAACATATACAGCGCCGCCATCATGCACAGCTACCACTAACACTGATCACATCCTCTTCGCTAACGCGACATCTCCCTACCTGGATTATGTCATGTCCTCGTCCTGCAGAGCCAAACCCTGGGGCGATTGCTATCCAAGCGGGAAGGAATTTGACTCTGTCATCAAGCAGACGACGGTTTTAGGCAAACATGTCGCCCACTATTTCTCACCAGGACTCGTATGTCCTGATGGCTGGGAGACCGCCGCAACGTTGAAACACGGGTCCAAGAGCGGCGAGATCGACGTCTCGGGTGCCTTGACCGTCTCGGAGACAGCCCTTACTGAGAGACTTGTAGAGCAGTCCCAAGCGTTGCCGCTTCATCCCACCGACTATTGGAGGAACATTCTCGACAAGTCCGAGACCCTTGCTTATTGCTGTCCAAGGTGGGTTCAGGTTCAGCCATGTAATGAAAAAGAAAAATGCTAACTGACAACACACAGCGGCTACGCAGGTGACATCAATGGATTCTGCAAGTCCACGCTGGGTCTGCTGAAGCCTACCAAGAGTAACCAGCCCGATCCAGATCACTGCAGGATCTATATTACCGGCGATGATATTGCCATCACCGTTACTAGTCTGGACGGTGTGACACAGACGAACGGCGCCGGCTGGAGGTCGGTGCGACCAACAACCGGCAATTTCAGCACGTCGATGGTAACGGTTGGTATGTGGGGTGACTACATGTCGGATCTTGCCTATGCTACTTGGGTACCTGGTGTGTACCTGGTGCACAACGAGTCGGACACAGAGAGCGCGGATGATAGTGGAAGTGATGATAAGAAAGATGATGAGAGCCATGCTTCTATCGTTGGGCGGGGAGGTGTTGTGAGTGTACTAGGAGTGACCCTTGGCCTTTTGGCAGGCGCGGGTATGCTGATGCCTTGGTGATGTATGAGTGTGACAGGTTCCTGCACTTGATGGTTTCTGGAGCTCTCAGTCACGATTAGTTCTTTCCTAGATTTTCAGATAGTGACATGATTAACTTGTTTCCATACCTGTGATGCATAGGTCGAGGTGGCACTGACTCATCACATGCCAAAGCTTATCATTTATTCAGAGACTTGACAACAACAGAGCTTGTTTCCTGTCTCTGTTTCATCGCCGATTGACGGCTATAAGTAACAACTTCTTTACGCCGGGGAGGTTGAGTAAACGATATATCCCCCCACAGCTCCTTCGCTTTAACCTCAACTCAATCGTGGTAGCCCATCAGATGATCGGCCTCCATATACGAAACCTATACGCCGCTATCGGAAAATAATATTATAGGTTCAAGACTATTCAGAAACTCATCGTCGACATACCCCTCCTGTCCTCATCTGGGAAGTCTCAAGGATATATACATGCCTCGGCCACCAGTAAATGCCCACACCAAGCAAAGTACTCTGATCCTGTTCTGACATTATCAAGCATTTCTACCTTCTGGACCCATCAGGCACCAAGTACAAAGATGGTAACTAATTAACCCTCCCAAAGCAAGCGCATCTGACATGATACCAGTCGAAGACCGTTTCAACCGCAAATGGGAACGTCCCCAAGGCCCCCCACCACGTATAAAAAACATATTTGCCGTTAGCGACGAAGAATACTCAACTTCCCGTCGTTGTCAAAGATTTGACTCATATAGAGCCAGACGACACGGCTCTTGGCGTTATGCCTTTCATGGAACAAGGCGCTATTGTCATATTGGCTGCGGGCGTGAGACACAAAGAAAAGGACGTTTGTTGACCTGTCGGAACGAGGCGTGTGGTGTTTATGGGATCATCAAGTCTTCGTTCAAAGTCAGCCATTCAGGTGAGATATCGCGTATCTCTGTTCTATGAGCTATTGCTGACTGGCACTCAAGTCCCTGGATTATTTGGGAGGGGGATATACACGACAACCTCTTCATATAGTAAGCTACACCAGATTCGTTTATATCATTACTTACACCAAAACAGAAGCAGACCTATTTTCAGAAAATCACGAGACAGACTGTCAGCTGAAAACCATGTTCCTGTGCAACTATGTCCCCGGACGTGTTCAACACTTACGTTTTGGGAGCCAGTTCCGGACGAGTCCTGATAGAGGCTACGACAGTGTAAGAAACATAATATGTTACTTTGAGATTTGAGACGTCGGGACACTAACTGTTTTGAATTAAGGTTGAAGCTGTTTTGGCGAGCGAGGGCGGACTGGTGAATTTTCCAGAGGCGGTTGTATATCGAGATGATGCGATTGTTCCTGTTGCTGTTATAACGTATTATAAATAAAAGAATAAGGAGTGGTTTTCAATAGTTGCTTATATCCAATGGATAGGAAATCTCGCGTTTCAATGTCTCATTAGTGACTTCCAAAAACCGGGTTCCTGGGACCGTTGAAACGTATCGAGTTTTTACCATGACACAAATGCCATTTCAGTCATTCGTTGACCACGGGATAATCTCATTAGTCAAACTCCAAATAACCAATTAGTAATATTTCCTTAAGACGCCTTCCCAGTTAAGCGACTCTCAATAATATCATCCATAATCCTCTGACAAATCCCCTGATGCGCCAACTCAGTATACCTCGAAACAAACGGCATAAGCAACGAATGAGACTCAACAATAACCTCCTCAAATAACTCCCACTCCTCCACAAGCGTCCCGTTACTACTCGGCGTTCCTGGATCCTGCGCTTGTCTGACAAGACACTCTATCCACACCGTAACACTAGCCCTCGCGTCAACGCGCGCCCGTATACCATTGTGAATTTTGAGAAACGTAATAGGCCAGTACTCATCCTGCGTCAGACCCGCCACGAGCTCTAACCGCTGAAAGCAGAGGAAACTTCTGACGCTGCTGTTGGGCGGGCCGAAGAAGGGCTCGCTCTGGACGCGTGCCGTGTCAGGTGGAATCTCGGAGAAGCTTGTGAATACTGCATTGTGCTTCAACAGGGGCGTAAAGGTTTGGATGTGTGCAAGGACGGCTTCTGGTGGCACGTGGCTTGGGATGGGTGCGGTGACGAGAACCTGATGCTTTGAGCGCATCGCCTTTTTACGCATTTGCGTTTCCCAACAAATTGGTTTGTCCTTTTTTTATATCTTATATAAGAGGTTAGTCATGGTTTTGTCATATGCATGGCAATTTGAAACCTAGCCACGTGTGTATCCGTCATGGCATGGCTTCTTGGCTCGAGCTCTCATTCTTCATCTCATCTCTCACCTCTTTTGTTTTTGTGACCAATGAATCAAGTTGGTTCACGAATCCTTCGCTTCCCCGCAGTACGGATTTTGTGAGATAAATCGAGTGTTCCAACCCTTTTTAGGTGGTCAGCTCTAGCAAGCATCAAGGGCTGATGATATGGAGGGTAAAAAGCAGCATACGAGATAATCTCAGGGGAGAGCAGCATTTGCCAGGATTCCCTCAAGAGGGGGAAATGCTGAACAGATAAAAAAAAGTGAGGCTGCTGATTTTCCGCTCGGGCCTTGGAATGAAAAAAAGTATGGTGAGGCACAGCAATTGGTTCACTTGACGCCCCATAGTTAATGGCTGTGAAAAAAGGGAGAGCTCGACTTTCTTAACCAATGATAACGTTTAAGCTTCGCTTTGACGGTACTACAATTAGCTGGACTTTTTTGTCTCTGCCGTGTGGGGAAAAGTCTAATACCGAGATAAGCTGTGGACCAAGCTCCAGGTTATGTCAAGACTATTTTATATTGAGTATCAGATGAAAACGGTCAAAGAGTAATTAAAGCTAGACGGTTGGTTGAAGATTGTCTGTCTCTCCGATCACATATGTTGGAGGAAGAAACAGTAAAGCTAGCTGCTGAGCAGACCTAGAAAGAATCCGTATGAGCTGAGATAAGGTTACTTTGTAAACTTTATCAGGCCGTGACAAAAACAGAATACCAAAGAAAATTCCACACAAGATTCAATGCTAACTTCCTTCGTTCTTTATACCTCTCGGAAGAGCGATATGGTCCAGTCTGCCAGAAGTCTTTAGATCTCGTAGCCATTTCTTTGCACCTTGATACCCCATCTCCCGTATATCATCAAACCTTTCCATATCGAACGTCCCAGTCTTGCCCAAATCATGGAGCATATATAAACACTCAGGGGTGTTTTGTATGGCCTTGATCTCATTCGTGTTGGTCGAAAATGTTATAAGTTCGAGCAACTGCAACGAACCCCAGACGTCCCCATCTGACCCCACAGCCCCATGAGGCGAGTTCCTATGCGGCTTTCGTGAACTCGTGCAAGGAAAGATCATTTGGGCAAAATTCCACCATCCTGATACTGACTGGCCCAGTGTTTGCGGTGGCGGCGCGCCAGCAGTGTTGGAGACATCAAAAGCCAGAACAACTTCAGCACCCAGTGAAAGAGCCGGGGACACAGGAACATTGGCAGAGAAGCAGCCATCAACAAGAATATCGCCTTCTCCTTCCACGACGAATGGCGGAAAGATGGGCGGAATACTCATAGAAGCCCGAACCATCTGCCAGAGAGACCGCGCTTGAGGGTACATGGTCTGACCTCGACCGCCTTGACTCATGTTGGTCGCGTTGCAATAGAATGCTAATCTCAAGTCACTGGAATCCAGGTCCTGGCTCATAGCCGAAGATACATGGCTCGTAAACAATGTACCAGAAGTCCACGCTAATACAGGCATCGTGAAATCCAAAAGATACCTATACCAGCGCGATACCTTGCTAAAGGCCCTGGCAGCTTCCACTGTGCGATCGATAGACACGTGGCTTGCGTATAGAGCGCCAATAAAGGCACCCATAGAAGTCCCACCCACTATGTCGAAAGGAATGCCTTCTTCTTCAAGAGCTTGCAGAGTACCCAAGTGGGCGAACCCGCGAGCGCCGCCTCCACCAAATACAACAGCAATTGAACGTCCAGTTATGCGACGTGCCAGGCGCTCGAAGTCACGACATGAGTCAACGTCAGCGAGACGGACTCTCTCGATATGAGAAGTAGGAATCGAAAGCCAAGGGCGCTCCTATATCTGATTAATGTGATTTCTATAACCTCGTCCAAACCAGTAGCTTACTTGTATGTATGGCCTCGTGATGGCCTGAGGACAGAACTCGTCTTCTCCGTCATCAACAAGAACAAGAACTTTATGGGCCAGTGTTCCGTGTCTCTCGAGTTTCATTTCAACCTTTGTGATTCTCGGGTCGGCATCGTCCATAGCCATTAGTATAATAAGATCAGCCTAATGAAGAACGCACTTAGTCAGTATTCTCGGTAAACCAAGTCTGTCAAGGGAAGATCTGCTCACTGTTGAAATACATATGTCGTTCCACGTCGAGTCAACTGCCGTCTCTCCGACAAGTATAGATAAATTGGAATTCTGCTCGACATGGGCGACATAGTCCTCCAGATATTTATTCCCAGCATCTGTGAATACAGAGTCGCCTATAGCGCTGATCACACTGTGAGATTCTATAAACGACACGCTTTCCTTATCGTAGATACCGAGTGACACTAAAGCGGACGATAGGAGTGTTGCGCACTTTGCAACCGGGACTTCGGCAGAGAGTGAAAATACGGCAATAGTCCGAAGGCGATTAGGGTCTGATGGCATTGTATTCGGCTGAGTCTGGTCAGTCCGAGGTGCCTGAGCGACACTATCCCAGAGCTTTGTTCCGAGATCGGGCGCGTAATTAATGAGCTTCTGGTAAGCTGGCCTTTGTAATTGAGCGATCTCTGATTTCCGGATCGCGTGAGCTGTAGATGGTCTTGGGTGGTTTGTGTGAAACTCGAGCACACCAAAGGCATTTCCTGGTCCATACTCCTTTATATGGCTGTTCCTAGAGGCTGCGCTCTCTTCGCTGATGCGGACTCGCCCTTTGATGACGAGAGAGATGCAATCACTACCAAGTGTTAGCCAGAGTGGCTTGAGATGCTGCAACCAAGAGGTACCACTTACCTGACGTCTCCCTTTTTGTAAATTTCTCCCCCAGCATTAACGGTCGACCAGTCAAGTGAGAAATCTATCAGTGAAACCAAAGGAGGCAGAAGATGATGCATCTTAGCGGCTAGCACTACCAGCATTTGCGGGCACATGTTGGTCAATCGCCGAAGAAAGGTTCTTGGTAGGAGGCACACTGTTGACTTTGTTATGGCCCTGAAGTCGAACTGGGACTTGTTATTTTGGACTAGACTGCTGTGTCCGATCATGTCTCCTGGGTTAATCTTTGACATTGGGACCTGCACTCATTAGAACCGTCTTTTTGGAAAGCCGAAATCATGCTTACTTTTGCAGATGGTGCATTTTTCTTATCCTCCTTGCATCCCTCCAAAGTACCGTCTATCACTAGTAATACACCAGGATATCGCTCCCCGTGGTGAGCCACATACTCTCCTGGACCGAAAGAGAGTATCTCAATGTTGGCTTCAACTTCGCCCATAATGGTCGCATCCATCGACTCACTACTACGCACGTTGAGAGCTTGAGGGTGTATAAGCATATTGACGACCCGTTTTGCAGCCTGTGCTCTTGTCCTTCTGGTATCAGGTGTTCTCTCCTTGAATTGCGGGATACTTTGACGCTTACGCTCCGTCTTGGAGAGGATAGACTGTGATTTGAACACACCGAGGCTACCATCATCATCTGAGACAGTCTGGGCCTTTTCTGTATTGATCATTAACTTCAGGTTCGGACTACTGCGACTTTTCAGAAGAGGAAGTTGAGCTTCTTTATATAGGTCGGCTCCCAGCATCGATTGCGGTCTTGAAGTTGACGACGTGGATAAGTCAGACGGTACGCGACGTCTTACTGGCTTTGTATCATAGATAGCCGCAAAGGCATCGTTTAGAGGACTATAAGGGGATTCGGGAATACCATCTTCATAGCTAAAAAGCGAGGGCCCAGCGTCGCTAAACGGATTGTCGTGATTGGAGTCGCTGCGAAGGGAAGTCATCTTCATCTCGCATTCTGATGCTTGGCTAAACAAGCCAAAATGGGTTTCAGAAACGGGAAACGTGACGAGAAACAGCTTTTGTAGCAAAGCCTGGATCATGGGAGAGCGTACGTCTTCAGGGATGCCGCCTGGTTGATGTAGGTTTATTCTCACAAGCTTCAGATCTGTCGCTGCTTTGTATAAAACCCTTGATTCACCGAATTTGGGGTTTGTTGGTGTATCGGTATTGTCTTTAGAGAGCATATCGAGAATTTGAGAGGTGGAGTTGAGACATGCGTTCCGTTTGAGGGACTTGGACACGGCCTGGCACTCGGATTGTAGAGATGAGTGGCAGGATGAAGTGGATATACTGTCGTGAACCGTAACAGTGACTTCGCCATCGAGGATGAATATGAGGGCTGGTGATGGGTTGCTCCATGGATCGAACTTTGTGTCTGCATTACACGCGATTAGTTGCTGTAGTCTTTTGGAGTACGTCTGGTTATACAGACTTTTGCTGATATCGAAGTAATCGACGTCCTTGACAAGCCGCTCAATGGCCAGGTTCTCGACAAATCGGGTGCCCTCGTAGGAGCGGACGAGACTGAAAAGGTCGGAGTCCAAGTTCCGTAGACTGTCCATATGTGCGCTGCAATCTTGTCTTGGCAGGAAAACGGGATGGATTGAGACAGATATTGTTATCTGGCAGTGGTAATTTCTTTACGGATAAGTAGACCGGTATCAAGCAATAGATGAATAGAATGTGCAAAATGGGCAAACGTGGTGGTAATAGATGAAAATCAAGCAAAGGGCAGATGACGTCGAATGGGCACGGGAATAAGCTAATGTCCTGAACCAAAAACGGATGGAAGTAAGAAATAAGATACCAAGCAAGACATTGTGCCCTCTAATTCGTTCAAGTTCGTCATCCTATTCAAGTCAGATGTGGCGACGAGTCTTACAGTAAGCGTATGCTGGTCTTGGGTAAGCACGTTAGCCATAATGTTGGGACTGACTGACGTTAAAAATTGGTCGATCTGATGCTTATTTGGGCCTCGCTTCTTGGTCAATCTGATAATTCGGGGATCAAAATGGATATCACTGCCTCCTGGACTTACATCAGATCTTAGTCTGACTCTGTGCTGGCGGTTAGAGTAGTCCGAGGTTGAAGCCGCAAGTTTGAGGCGAGGTCGAGGCAAGACGATAACATTTGCAGGTACTGAGCCCCATCTGATTATTATTTGAGACAGAAGATGATATGTAGTGTTGATTGCACTAGATATAAGCACTCTATTGAGCATGTTGGGGAAGATTTCTATTATTAGGCGGTTGGAATGGGTATCATTGTGGTTGCGAGATGTGCCCTATCTTTTAATGCTAAGGAGGGGCCCTAGATAGCTACTGACACAAGTTGTGGAGGAAATAGGAGCGAACTTAGTGAAGCTTACGTCGTTGGAAGTGTTACTTCCCACGGTACTGACCTAAAGACTGTTGAGGCTATATACATATCTCAACCTGAATGACAAATACTTTACAGAGATTGGCTCTCCAACTGTTTCTCAGTCCAGTCCCAAAGTTTCTTTGCCATCTCATCATCCAACCCAGCGCCCTCCAGACCTCCAGTCTTACCAACAGGTTCATAAAACTCCCCAGTTTTGATCTCTGACGACGTAGCTGCCCAAAGATGATTCTTTACGCCTTCTGAAATAGGTCCCGCCATCTTTGGCACCACGTTTTCCTGCAAATGCTTCATCATTTCATCTCCTGCTTCGCGTGAGAATAGCTCAGTCTGAACTTCTCCCGGATTAATGGCAATGTTGGTGAAACTGTATCGCTTGGCGGCCTCTCGGGCATAAAGAAGACAGGCTAGTTTACTCTGTGCGTATCGAAGAGGCAGTGGTGTAGCACTATTCGCGGATCTGAGAGTGTCGAATTCTATACCAGCAACATGTCGAAAGCCAGCAGATGACAAGTGTACTACTCGGCTGTCGGTTGTCTTGTCGAGGACAGGTTTGAGAAGTTTCAAGAGCAGAGCGTGGCCGAGATGATTGGTGCCCATGTGCATTTCGTATCCATCCTTGGTAAGAACAGGAGGTGCGCCCATGATACCAGCATTGAGCAAAAGAACATCAAGTCTGGCTTCCCGGTCTAGGAAGATTCTAGCTGCAGCCTTGATGCTGTCGAAGCTAGAAAGATCCAACTCTAGAAGGGATACTTTGGTACCCTCAGATGCCACACCCTTAACTTCTTCTAGGGCAGCATTACCCTTGGTTGAGTTTCGAGCGGTAATGTATACATGGGTTGGACTGTGCTTGACGAGCTCGAGGGCCGTGGCTTTTCCGAGACCAGTGTTGGCGCCAGTGATGAAGATGACTTTGCCATCAAGAGAAGGGATGTCTTGGGATGGATCGAACGAGTAGGTCTTGTGGTCAGACATTGTGAACGTGCGTTCTGTTGTTGAACAATAAGATTTTTTGTTTGATAACCGGCTTGCGGTTCATAAGAAATACGCCTACCAGAGGGAACCGACTCAGCCTTTAAATACATCTTCAGATCTTGGCAATGAAGAAGCAATCCCCTATGACTATGCAAGTAATTCCGGACTTAAGAAACTACAAGCCCGGAGGATTGAACTCACGGCATTTCGGCGTTATTTAGATCAACCATCAACGAGTCTAAACTGATGTCCTGATCATTGACCAATCAAAAGCCTGATGATCCGAGCACACCAATCACGAAGCTTCATGACCCATGGCCAATAGTCTTGTCAACCCATATTCAAAGCTACGTATTCAATATTGAAGTCACACTGATTGACTCATTTCAGTATCTCGATCGTCAACATACTGCGGGGATATTCCAGCCAAAAGTGCCACTCCGGTGGAAGATAGTCCACGATAAGACCCATGAGATACGTCCCTGCGTCTCCAACTTGCCATAGTCCTCGTCCATAATGTAGAAGTAAGGCATAATAACTCAGCATAATCAGAGCTTCAGGTTTCTTCGATGAAAGTAAAGAGGTAAAATCCGGGGACGCCAACATTGTCCATTGAAAGATCATACGATACCGACTGCCCTTTTCTTGGGAAGTCATTGCGTCGAAGCCAAGTTGGAGGTAATCAATGGCAACTCGACAGACTTGCTTTTCTTCGTTTGTAAGGGATGACTCGTTAATTAGGTTAGTGAGATGTAGACATTCGGTTCCTTTTGGTTCTTTTGCCGACTCCCTCCTACTCCATGATAAAATCGGTTCGAGCTCGGAATCCGCAAGCAAAGGCCAAGCAGAGACGACGACATTGTATATACCGCGATTCAGATCCACACACTGCACATAGTGAGCCAAAAACCCATCAAGCCCATCCAGGCCACGATGCGCCAATGCATCAGCCAGGAGATGATGACCAAGCGTCACAGAAAAGAGAAGAATCGCGACGCAGTTGGAAGAATCGACTTCCCTTCTGGTCTCATTGAACAATGAAACAGCTCTCGTTTGAAGACTGACAGCTTGTTCAAGGTAGAGAGATGTCTTGTCCGTGTGTATCGCCGCTAAATGTCGCGCGGAAAACGCCAACATTTGATGTAGTAGATAAGGTGCTTTGACGCTCTCTTTGATACAAATATCAAAAGTGGACTGGTAATCGTCGACGGTATCTCCTAGACTGAACAGATCCCTGTTCGTGACAAGATGCACAAAGAGTTCCATATGCTCCATGTTGACCACTGTGTCGAAAGATGTGCCATGGCTGTTTGGCGGGGTAGGCGTCGTCGAATGGTTATGAGACGGAAAGGAACTTTCTCTTGAGGACAGTTCCGAAGTTGATGATGTTACTTCTTCCAATGTGAAGCTGCAATCGCGGGATGACATGGTACACAAGAGGCAGGCTGGCCTACGCTCATCGCACTACGAGACACGCGTGTTAGTCATGAAACAATACGACATTCTCTAAGGTACCTTGACATGACGTCGCTTGCTGATTATGTATCATTAGCACAGAACATCACTAGAGTCCGGGACTTCATTCACTCACCACTGGAGGCATCCTTTCTTGGACTTTTTATGGCTTCGTCGAAGCATATTTTATATCACGAACAACAATCTTGTAGACTGACAACGTAGGAATCTTCGGCTCTGATTCGATCGAGCAATAACGACTGGTCCGCCTTCTGTGCATTGATCGAATGTGTTGAAAATCAGGAGAATTACCAATCGAGAAATGGACCATATTGAAGGATCTCGGGATGTCAGCAAGTGTTGACACTAGTCTCTAAGCGGGAATTATCAGCTAAGAACCCTGTTAGAGTAAGCCTTGACTAGACCATTCAGAGTAAGGTCATCGTGATCATCCCTGTCATCTGCTTAGCTAACACGCGTGTTCAGCTTCAAGACCCACCTGTTGTGTCTTATCACCAGAGGTTGAAGTGTTAACCTGGAGTTGCGTTAGGCGATACTCAATGTCGCATACGCAACACGCGTGTCAGCAAAGCCGACCTGCTAGTAGAATTATTATAAGAAACAGCCCTGGAGAGATGTTGAAATATATAAGAAGGCAGTGGCTGTCTAAATCTATCTTCGAATGAGAACAAGTTCATCCGTCTCACGTACATCTTTTGTAAAATCCATTTCCTCGCTCTACGCATGTTGACATCTCAATGGCAGTACGAAAACCTTACAAAGGCGATTATTACCTCTGGGAGTATCTACCCAGTCTCCCAGGTTCCATTGCATTCACAATTGCTTTTCTTCTTATTACTTCAGCCCAAGGATGGCGCATGCTCCAAGGGAAACAGTGGTTTTGTATACCCTTTTTCATCGGTGGTATTTGTGAGTTCCCGTCATGTCACTAATTTCTCATGATACTCATATGTTTGCAGGTGAGGTACTTGGATATCTCTTTCGAGCCCTTGCATGGAACGCCACCGATTCCCTCGCGATATACATCATGCAATCTCTCTTCCTCCTCCTTCCACCCGTTTTCTTCGCCGCGACATTATACATGGTATACTCTCGCATCGTAAGAGCTGTCGGCGGCGAGAATTGCTCTCTTATTTCTGTCCGCAAGACAACGCGTCTGTTTGTCATTGGAGATTTTATCACATTCAACATCCAAGGCAACGGCGGTGGATTGCTAGCCAATGAGAAACTCGCCAATATCGGCAAAATCGTCGTCATCATCGGTCTGATCGCCCAGATCATTCTGTTTCTCGCATTCGTGGTCTGTTGCGTAGTATTTCACAGACGATTCAGAGTCCATTTGAGACAATCACATAGTCCCGTCGAAATTCGCTGGGAGGCTTATTTTAATATGCTCTATGTTACTTCCGCTCTTATACTTGTTAGGAATATCTTCAGAGTTGTCGAATTTGTCATGGATAAGGAAGGGTATTTGCAGCAGAAGGAGTGGCCGACATTTGTTTTCGACTCTATCCTGATGTTTCTGGTCATGTTAGCTTTTTATAACTGGTATCCTGGAAACCTTGCCTCACGCTTGAGAGACTTTACTATTGAGCTTGTTCCGAAGCGACAGGTTAACGCGAGGGAGGCTAGTGGCTCAGATCAGCCGGAGACATGACTTGAAAATGATACTTGGCTATGTCGTGGATATTGTCACTGATGATGGTACTTGAAGGCGTTGATCAGTTGTTAGCTTAGTACCACTAGTGTACACATAAGCTTAAAGTTAATATTTATTTCCCATGACAATTTATGAGGCCAGACCGACTGTCTCGAATCAGCCCTCCAAGGCTTAATGTGACAACGTCCCATACGCGCCCGACCCCCCATCCTGTTGGAAAGCCACCACCAAAAATGCAATAACTCAGGGGTATATCAAGCCACAATTGCTTCTTTGGGTGTCAAAGACTGTCACTCGGGTGATCCATTGGAAGGCACCCTTTTTTATTGCTCAGCTGGTGGCGCTACCCCTGGCATATACCACAGTCTAGAACGCACGGGATTGCTAGGGAGGCGTTGATAGGGAACAGCGGCTGAAGAACTCGTGATTGTTACTCCCAGGGTCGACGAATGATATCAATTGTGAAGCAAAAAGTGACATGTTCAGCTGAAAGCCACAAGATTGAAGCACTCTGTTATAAGAAGCCATTCCTACATCCACTCGAACTCCTTGCCGAGTCCTTTATTCAATCCGACACTTCATCATCAAGCATTTGACCCAACTCCAAGATGGCTAAATCAATCATCCTTACTCTTCTTCTCTCTACAACTGTTCTCGCATCCAATCCCCTCTTCGGTGCCTACTCTACAGATCAATGCGACACATGTCTAGACCAAACCTTTGAGAGCTGCCCAGGCGACTACCAAACACGTTCATACGCAACATGTATGTGCGCAGGTGACGGCAGTGCCAACTTTCTTTCTTGCATGTCGTCTTGCGATGCCAGTCTGAACGAACCCACCAATGCAGCCGCTGCATTCTACCGCTACTGTATCATGTTCTTCAAGGAATTTTGTGATGATGCGCAGGAGTATGTGGAGGATGAGACGTATGCAAAGCAGTGCTCCAAGGAGGCTATAAAAGCTGGGGGTCTTGGGGAGAAGGGAGATGGTGGCTCTGACAAGGAGAGTGACGACAGTTCCAACGAGAGGTAAGTTGATTGATATCGAGTCGACGATAGAGGTGTTTAGTCTGACTCGATAACAGTACTGGAATCGCGGTGCCAACCAAGACAAACGAATCAGCCAGCGAAAAGACCGACGAAACGGGCGATACCAACGAGACAGATGCAGCCACTACGACAGACGGCTCAAGCAAGACATCTGAGACTGCTCAGACAACATCCGGTGCTAAAGCAACAGCTATTCCAGCCGTCGCACTCTTCGCTGGCCTTGGTCTGCAGTTTATTAATGCCTAGACTGTAAAATCTGTACTGATGAAGGGATGGAAAGAATACAAGTGGGAGACGTATATGGACTTTGCTGCGACATATTATCATGAGGGCATGGAGTGTTTAGTAGCTGGAATAAATTTTTCATATTTTGTACCCTCTGTTGAAGTGGCGCAGATAGGCTGAGATGGCTCAATATCTTTCTCCAAATGTTAGTCACAAGATCATTGAACCGGTGAGAAATGGCGACCAAAGATAGACTATCAATGAAAGGGAATGTGGCATCTCATCGTGAATGAAGAATTTCGGTCGTCCGGCTGACTCACAGCCTAGTGGGTATAAATGTAATGTATTAAAGTGCCTTGTTATATAATAAGAATTCGAACTACTATCGTGTATGTGTATGGTCTCCTGGCATTTCGTAAACGACTGCAGGGTTATCCAGCTCGGCGGGTCGATTGTCGCCGGTCAACTCCGAGGGTGACGTTGGATCGCCTGCCTTGAAAGTATCCTTCTCGTACATCGGAGCAGGAGATGTGATAGGTGTACCAGCAGCTTCAGGCACATGGTTTTCCTCCTGAGCAACAGGAGCATGCTTGTTGCGTCGTCGCTTCATAAAGAACCAGACCAAGGCACCGAGAGCAATCACACCAGCAGCGACTCCGACACCGACTCCGGCCTTGGCGCCTGTAGTCAAACCTGTGGACTCTGTGGTGGTATCGTCTTTCTTGTCCGTGTTGTCCTTATCACCCGATTCAGTCTCGTTCTTGGGAACTGTTTGAGGCAGGGCTATGGCGTCTTCCCATTCATTGGTGATGTTCTTGTGTGCCTGAATGATTGTGCCGTTGGACCAGTAGTACATCCACGTCATGCCCCTGCTTTGCTGGTACGTAACTGCCAAATCGGCACTGGGGTCATCGGCGAGAGGCCAGATACTCTCGGATCGGTTGGGTGCCATTTGCCAGTCGTTTTGTATAGCGATGGCTTCGCGGAGTACGTTGTCGTCGCCGATGTAGAAAAGACTTCGGGTTTTTGATCGATCCGTGGCCATGCCGATTGCTTTGAGGGAGGCGTTCCATCCTGGTAGTGTGAAGTCGGACTCGTTGGAACTCATGCGAATCTTAGCTGAGGCAGTGTTGTTTGTGTAAGTGCCTGCCAGTTCTTCTGGGAATGCAGCTATGATGTGTAGTTAGTATCTGTAGGTCAGGTCAGGGAACACTGGGGGATGCCTACCTAGCTTCCACTTCCCACTCTTTTGGAAGCGACTTGTCTCGACGTTGTCTGAACCCTTGGGGAAAGCCACCGTCATGTTCTTGGCGTTCTTATCATCATACCAGACAGTCCCTATGGCGATTCCCTCTGCGGTATCTTGCGACACGGTCCCTCCGTCAATCCAGTTGGTGTTATCGGTATACGACATCATCATGATTTGCTTGTCGGCATTGTGGTAAAAGACGCGATATCCGTCATCTTCACCACCACCAAGTAGGTCAACAGCAAGACCCGATTCAGGGTGGACGGACTCGACCTCGGCAGTCAACGAGATGGTATACTCGCCGACTTTGTTCAGCTTTCCTTTTTCCATATCACACTCGTAATATCCGTTGACGATAACACCATCCTCAGACTGCCAGAAAATAGATGCCTGTATACAAGTCAGTGTCTACTCCTGGATTGTGGAAATATTTTCCCCGCGTACAATAATCTTTTGCGTATCCCACCAACCGACTGCCGCCAGCGCAGTACCATTACGTGGTGTGTTTTCGGTGTCGAGGACATTCGGCTCGTCGAGGGGGAAAATAGGCGTATCCTCGCTGTTACAGTTGCTGTAGTAGATCTTGCCTGTGGCGGTATCCTGGATTCCGACTTGGGTGGTTCGATCGGTAGCGTAGGCATAGAGAGCGGAGCTGTAGCTGGGCTGAATCCAAGCTGCGAGGAGCAGCCAGGGCGCCATCAGCCAGTGTTTTTGATGTGGGGACATGTCGAGCGGTAGTCCAGAGGATCGAGTCGAGTCGAGTCGAGTCGGACGGGAACATTTGGGAAAATGGCGAGGCCTGGAGAAGCGCAGGATTTAATACAGAATCCTGCAAGCGGCTGAACCCTACTAGGCTCGGACCCGATGGTCTGCCTGGTGTGCGCTGCGGTCTGCGCTCACATTGCTTTTGCATGTAGGATTGTATTCCCTGCAATACTGATACCTGCTAGCCTCATTAATCAATCCAGGACAGCGAGATGGATATTGCCGCTTACTAGTAATTTCACAGCAGTGTGTCTTCTCCACAAAGCGTGCTAGGGCAGTGGAGTTTTTCTTCGGTTTCTGCCCATTCACAGCGAATTCATGTCTTTTTCCTAACTGTCAATAGACAAGTATGCGAGATGCTCTGGAAATGAATGGTCCCTTGGAGAGTGAGTAAGCAATTGAAAACAGCCCTAAGCCTTGTCGGCGGCAACCAATCTGTGAAAGACAAGCTTTCGGGCTATGCAACGGCTCCCGGAGATCCATGCCAATTCTGTTGCGGTCTAATGCAAGTAAGATACGACTATGGGTCAGCTTTGGATGCCATTCGCCCACCAACGTGATTGAAGGAGTGCTGTGCAACGCCACTACACACCGAGTTGTTAGCTTGCTTTGAGTTTTATTTAAAGGAAGAAGTATGCTTCAACAAGGGTCGGGACTCGCCAGTCGGTAGATTTTACCCGTTCAGCCCGTTCATTCTGCCTGTCCCTGTCCATCCATGCTGCCAGCGCGCGTATCTGTCTGTGCGTGTCACCAGTCAGCATTTAGTGGTTCGAAGCCTGGTTGCCAAGCCAGTCAAGCCAAGTCTCGACGGGCATCGGCACGGACGACAGGGATTGACTCACCAGAGACGGAATTGATGTACCAGAGACAGGTGATGATTCGATGTATGTTCAAACCCATGTGCGACCCGATCTTGACCATCGGGCGCTGGTAAGGCGGATTCAAGCTGCAGACATTCCAAGTCTTGTTTCTCCCTTGTGTGCTTGGCTTGTGGGTTTCAGGGTCTCAAGCCGCAGTGATTCCACTGTACAAAGAACTGGAACTAGGCGCCTTGAGGTTGAAGCTAGGCATCTAGCGTTGTCGTTTTGAAATGTCGGCGTTTGTTTCGTTTTGTTCATCTCAGCTCGTCTCATTAACAATTCAATTCCTTTCCTAATTTTTCGTTGTTTTATTGACAACGAATCAATCGAGATGCCATGAAGGGTTGCGAAAGGCGCTTAGAGTACATCGATAGGCACGACAGTCTACGTCATGTCAAATGTCCGCCAAGAATTCTTTGGTTATAGGGTAGTTATGCTTATCTAGCGCTTGTCCCAAATGAGGGGAGCAATGTCGAATCCTGCCGACCTCACCCCTCTTCGGAGGTCCGTGTACCTAACTAGAGACGGCGAAGCCTAATTCTCAAGGTCCTGTGCGCGTCTGCGGAAGGGTTTATAAGGCGATTACAGAAGGAGGGTTTTGATTCGTTAGCCGATTTTCGCTACCTAGAGCCTGAATTTGTCCTATTCTGGGTAGCTATGAGAAAGATATAGAATGGTTATAGGGGGGATACCTAGAAGCCGTTGTGATCCTGTAGCTAGTGCCCTGTTAGGGTCCAATTGGATAGAACAAACAATACTACCACCGTTACGAGAGAGAGGGGAGCAATGACGATTACTCATGGAAAAACATGGCCAGGTTTATATGGATATCTAAAACTCGTCTAAGAATGGCATCGACGACCTACGATATCTTCTCAAGCGTCTGAAAGGTGGAGATTGTTCTCTTTTCCATGCTCTGATGCGACGGGAAGTTTCCAGACCACTCATGAGAAGCATGGCGAGATCGATAAAAAACAATCCTGCATCGTTCAGACTGTACTTTGTGAATTTCGGCCGCCTCTGGCCCATTATATGCGTGCCGATAAATGGACTGAGACTGAGCTTGTTGAATAAATTGCAAAACATATGCGCACATGCTCTGTTGTCTTCTGCCAGGAGATACTTGCCGTCTTCTTCCACCACTTCTGTTGCCTCAGGCACGATCTTGGAAGTCGCGTCACAGGTTGAAGTGACGGTGTTTTGCTCTTTCTCAGACTCGCTCATGTTGAAATCGTCTCTTGACATCATGATCAGTCACAGGAAGTTGACATGGAAGTAGCAAAGGGAAGGATAACCGAGCTTTGATCTGATTAGTGATTGTAAAGAAGGGCTTCTAGGCCACGGGAAAGCTGATCTCTGACAAAATTGAAAGTATAAGAATAAATAACCTAAGTGTCTGATCCAAACTGAATAAGCCGCCCTACCAATTTCGTCTCTTAGGGTTCCTGTGGCTGGTGGACTGCTGATGCCTTGGGGAAAAGGAAGGAAGTATGACGAAGCACGAATGAGCAAATGCTGAGAGCTTTTGTCTTTAAAACGGCAGTTGTGATGAAGCTGTTGACTAAGCGAATCTCTTTTCCCAATACAAATGGGCAGAAGCATCTGATTTGTTTCTGTTCCTCCCACAAACTCAACACTGATAGTCTCATTACCAAAACAACAAGGATCTCAGCCCGACGTCCGTCAATACAGCTTCGAAACATCGATCCGCAACAGCATTACCTACACTATTGTGTTCTTACAGCAGATTATTGGCTTCTCATTTCACAATGAATCCCATGTTCCCTCCCGGTTACACATTCCCTCACTTTCGTTTTTTCCCACCATCGATCCAGGTCCAGATATGGGAATTTGCACTCTTATTATCGCTCGAGGAACCACGAATATGGTATCATTGTCACAACGACCTCTAGAAGGGATCGGTGATTCGGAATCGGACCAACTCACGACTCACCACGACCTAGAATGTCACATTCAATCACCGAGACGCTTATGTGGACATTGCATTGCCGCCTTTTGATGTGAGCCATGGAGTGCGGGTTATAGCAGCGAGATGGATAACCCAGCAGCCGGGTATCAGGTGGACACGCCGGGGCCGTGTCTGGAAGTTTAAACGTCCCATCAATGATAGCGATATTATCTTCATCCCCCCTGAAAGAATCCAGAATTTTGGGCGAGACTTTATGGGTCTCCTCGATCGAGCACTCAACGAAAGAGGGGCCGGATCTTCGTTTGACGTACAGGCTGGACCGGGCTATCACATGACCAAGTTTGCAGTGTCGGCGGAATCCCTGTCTTCTATACTGAAACTGCCGGTACCAGTTGAGTGTCGTCGCGGTGTTGCCACTACTCTGTATGTGATTTTTGGCAATCGCCAACCGGGCCGCTTCGGGCGATGGGCCTTCGAGCCTTACGTTAACCAGATTGTGTCCTGGACACCTCATTTAGGTTTCGTGCCTCGGTGGGATCGTGCCTTGGGTACAGATGAGCCAGGAGACTGGATTATGGACGAACTAGATCAATATGACGAAGATTGTCATTTTAGCTTTCACGGATTCAGAGGCGCTACCATTGTGCCCGGAAGGGTAAAGTAAAGCTATGTAAAGATTAGTCATGCAGAATCAGAGCGTATCAGGTCAGTTTAGGCTACCAATTGAGATTTCTTAGACTCTTTATTTGTGTACTTTAAAGCCAATCCGTTTGCTGCCGCTAGCTTGGATACCCGGTGGGTTTCCAGAGTCTTGAGCTGATCAATAACGGCCTCACTTCGTTGATCATCCGGGCGGGATGATATACGGAAGGGATTATCACGAAGAGATGCCATGGCGTGCATTAGTCGGTGGCTAAGATCGTTCAACCTCATGGAAATGTACGCTATCGTGATCCTGAAATCACTCCTTGACTTCATTCTTGTGAAAGAGATCTATGGAAATGTCAGCAAGAATTCATCAAAGGAAACTAGATGTTGGCTCACCTGGTACTTCTGGCATCCATCCAGCACGATATTTGCAAAAGAACTCCCCCTTTGGAGGGAACGTGTCTGCGTCGTCAAATGTTCCCCACATGATGTATCGAAACTTGTCTGCAGCTTGTTCCTGGGATCTTCTCAGCAAATGCGCACCGTAGATTGGACAGTACCACTTACACCATATTCACAAATGAAAGCGCCGCAGTTATCGCAAAATTCTCGAATAACGCCGTTTTCCTGTTTGAAAGACTTTGGCTTTCCCTCGTTGTAGCTGAATCCTTCAAGAGCAACCTGGTGCAGGTGTTAGTTGATATCGTGGATATATGCCAAAGCAGTTTACCTTTGTAGTCAGGCCGAAATTAGTTCCAAATGCTCTTCGACAACTTCCACAGTGGCACAAAGATGTTCGTGCATCATCAGGCGAGTCTAGCGATACGCTGTACTTGACGTTGCCGCAGACGCATTTCCCAGTGTAGCTAGGCATTGTGGTAGTGTTTTAGCGGGAGCTTGATTGACGAATTAGAGGTAGAAGATTGGAGAGGCAACTGTTGACAGATAGATGAGTCTATCAAGGTGTTTGGGGAGAGATGGTTGGTATGACAAAATTGAGTGTTGGTTTCGTGGGGAAGCTGTCAGGTAAAAGGATAGTCCTGACGTCAGAGGAAGTATGACGCTGAGATGCGTCTGGTTCACACTTCTTGTTCATTCTTGATCCACTCATATAGAAGCTTCACATTTTAAATATATTAAAATGTGAATCGGAACTGTTGATAAACTATGACTTCTTCATGCTTTATCCGCTACATATGCTTGCCGTGGTTCCAGTCAATTGTGATTGGATTTACAATGACAACGTATCGCATCATGGTCACCATCTGAACTATGTTAATAATATGGAACAAAGACTACGAGACCATTGATATACGTCAGAAATTAAATAATGGGAAACATGATTGTGTAGTAAAAATTGATAGTCGGTCATGGACATTTCCAAAGTCCGATACCATGAGGAAAGTGAAAAGTGGGGTCATCTCGGAAGATAGAAAAGACCGAGACGTACACTTCCCTCGCCCTGTCAGCCCAACAATTACACATTCCACCGCTGTCTTCTTATATACTCACAGAACCATCAGACCTCTAGCCCATCTCTCGGGCTTGCAAAGTCCCCGAACTGTCCCGCCATGTCTACATCCATGCAGGGCACTTCAAAGCCCAAATCGCATCGAGTATTGGCATGCATTCTCTGCCAACAACGCAAGGTCAAGTGCGACCGCACCTTTCCTTGTTCGACCTGCGTTAAGCATGGATCGCAATGTGTGCCTGCTACTCAGCCTAGACCCAGAAGGAGGCGGTTTCCAGAACGGGAGCTTCTGGATCGTTTGAGGAGATACGAGACGTTGATGAAGCAGAATAACGTCAAGTTTGAGCCTCTTCATGATGATAACAGCGGTACTGCAAAGAATTCACCAAACGATTATTACTCGGATGACGAGAAGAGAGAGGCAGAGAGTCCCCAGGATAGATCTGAGGCTATATCTGAAGTCAAGTAAGTCGGCATTAAATTACTCCGTGACCCCATTTCTAACCACCATACAGGAGTATCTGGCAAGCAATGCGCCAAGGAGTAAGTGATATTGACAATAAACTTCGAGTCTTCCACTAACATTACTACAGTATCGAGATCCTAATGATGCGTTTTACGAAAATGTCTTTGACAACGCACAAGATCAAATGGCTATCAGTAACCAAGACATGTTATTCGGCTCACGACAATCAGCCGTTGAGCTCCACACTCTTCATCCGGAGCCGGCGCACCTCTTTAGGTTGTGGCAGGTATATCTCGACAACGCCAATCCGCTTCTCAAAGTTACTCACACCCCGAGTCTTCAACCTCGTATCGTTGAAGCTGCGTCTAATATGAAAGAGATATCGCCCACACTTGAAGCTTTAATGTTCAGCATCTACAGCGTGGCTGTCCTGACCTTATCGCATAGAGAGTGTGAGACTATGTTCAAGCAATCAAAGGACCAGCTTACAACGCGATATCATTTCGGGTGTCAGCAAGCCTTGTCAAACTGCAACTTCTTAAGAACTGGCAGTCGCGATTGTTTGACTGCACTGTTCCTCTACCTGGTCGGTTTTATGTCCAATGCTACTGAAGCTTTACTGACGACTATCAGGTTTCCATCCGCTCAGCCAGCCACCCAAAATCTGTCTCCTCCATGCTAGCTATAGCTATCCGCATCGCCGAGCGAATTGGCATACAAAGCGAAGCAAAGAACGCCAGCTGTAGCGTACTCGAAGCAGAATTGAGAAGAAGGCTCTGGTGGGCTCTTGTACTATTTGACGCTCGTGTCAGTGCTTTAGGGGACCACAAGCCGTCGACACTGGTTCCAAGCTGGGACTGCGCATTGCCCACCAATGTCAGCGACTCGGAACTTCGAGAAGAGACAAAAACCCTACCAAAGGCTCAAGATCAAGCCACAGAAGCCATCTTCGCTATTGTGAGAGGCGAGATTGGTGAATTCTACCGCCACAGTCCTTTCTACCTCGCTTTTACAAATCCTGCCATGAAGCCTTTGGCCAAGAAGTTGCCGCCTGGTGGTGATGTTACTCTGGAGAAGATGATGGAAGATAAATATCTTCGGTTTTGTGATCCGGACAATCGTCTTCATTTCATGACCATGTGGACAGCGCGGTCAAACATCATGAATTGTCGCTTGATGAATGATTATCTAACCTACCTCGACTCTTCTGCAGAATACACACCAGAACATCAGGAAGCTGCCGTCTCATGGGCCCTTCATTGGCTAGAATGCGACACGAAACTATCAAGCTCGCCACTCACTAAAAACTTTCGCTGGTTCCTCCAGCTACATTTTCCATTTCCAGCGTACATCCGTGTCATCCAGCACTTGAAGGGTCAGCCATTCTCTGACCAGACGGAGAAGGCATGGAAAGTGATGCATGAAAATTATGCTGCCAGATCAGCCCCAGATGAAGATATGCCCGCTCCTGTTTTCCGACCCTTTACCAATATTGTGTTGTACGCCTGGGACACAGTAAAGAAGGCTTATGAGAACGCCGGGAAGGAAACTACCACGCCCGAGATAGTGGAATTTATTAATGAAAAGGTTGCGGAGATGTCTTTGGAGACTAAGGAGCAGGGTAAGGATCAGTGCCTAGGTGGTGCGATGGACATGGATGGTGTGTCTATGCAGATGCCAATGGGATTTGGTAATCCCAACATGCTTTTTAATATGGGCGGACAGACTATCGGAGATTCAGGGCTTTTTACAGCAGATCCGTCGTCACTTACTGTTGATATAGCGCAGCTAAATTGGGGATCGATGGGTTGGGGACCAACCGTTACTGGAAATTGGTAGACACCATGTATCTTAGATAGATAGTACTAGCCGTGTCCACCTGTACATTATAGAAAATCGCCCTTCAGGCTTGTAATTGAAGTACTTCACTGCGGAGAGAAACACTTTCTGATATATATAAAGTCTACTCCTCAAGATACAAACCCTCATCTGGCGGGGGCTTCCCGTACCAATCAAGTCCCAACTTGTCCTCAGGATCTGGATCCTCCATTTGATAAAAGCCATCGTACCGCCACCACTTACGATCTTTAAACACATCCTCCACAGGAAGAACACCCTCTTTCTTCATCTCATCCCTCACCTTCTCAACTCCTTCCCAAACTCTAAGAATATTCTCCCCTACAACCTTTGCCAACTGCTCCTCCGTAGCACCCCTATCAAGAATCGCCTTTAGAAGATGCGGATAGCACTTAACATCCTCAAGACCAGGGATCACACTCGCAATCCCGTCAAAGTCTGACCCAAGACCGACGTGATCCCAACCTATACGGTTCGCGACGTAGAACAAGTGATCTATGACCATCTCCATCTTTGCATCCGAACGCCGTGCCGTGCAGTGCTCTGGGACGAATGTTACCATGACGATACCGCCGTTGGAAGGGACTTTATCCAAGATGTGGTCTGGTACGTTGCGGGGGCAGTCAAAGACGCCTTTTGCGTTGGAGTGGGAGAACATTATTGGGGCGCGGGAGAGAGATAGGACTTGGCTTGCGCAATCTTCAGATACATGGGAGATGTCGACGATCATGCCTACAAGGTTAGCTCAGGTTTATCTGGCGGGGAAGAGTTTGACCTACCGAGTCTGTTCATCTCAACCACTGCTGCTCTTCCAAGGTCAGACAGACCTCCGTGGACAGGGCCTACTTTGGACGTTGAGCTATCTGCAAAAGCATTATTGCAGACATGCGTTAAAGTGCACTGAAAATATTAGTCACGCTCCCAATCGGAATGACACCAGGGTCACTTACATATCTAACACCTAATCTGTAAAATGCTCTTATGATACCAATACTATTTCCAGCCATATGCAGTCCCTCAATCCCAATGGAACACGCGATACGACCACTAGCATATATATCCTTAACTTCAGAAGGACCACTGACTAACTGAAAAGTCTCAGGGTACGACTCTACCAGTCGTAACGTTAAGTCGATTTGTTCGATGGCATCACGGGCCATGTCTGAGTATTCAGGCGTTGTAAAATCCTCGGCGGATCGGAGACATGGTACACAGACAGACCAAAACTGTCCTCCAACGGCACCTACTCTGATTAGTAAAAGTCAATGAAATGGAGCGAATAAAGTACCTTGTTTGAGACGAGGGATATCTGTCATTCCTCGCTCGAAGCCCTTTTCAAGATTGAATTTCTCATTATTATGAATTTTACCATGGAAACATGCTCTTGGTTGTTGTGGTAAATCATTGTGGCCGTCTATCAGAGGGGTCTTGGCCAAGACTCTCTTGACTCGTTCGTCAATCGGCAAAGACTGGTATGGGTGAGCAGAAGTCATAGTGATGAGATAATCGAGTTGAGTTTCAGACTAATTCATTCAGACTTCCCTTTTAACAAATTTGTTATCTTGTTAATTTATGCTGTGAGATTACAACCTGCTTTATCTCCTCTTTCGGAAGATATTCTGAGCACCGCTTGCAGTGTTCCCCGCGGCTAACAGAGTTGGCCGCGGGATAAGATAGAACGATAGCAAAGATAGATGTGGATACGAACGACTCTTACCCCGCGTTTATCAAGGATCTCGGCACCTAAAGATCCTGGCGTAATGACGATAGCTGCAGGTTATCAAGTGGAGATGTCAAGAGATATCCTGGAACTTCAAAAGTTCCCGAGACTGTACAATAACAATGGAAGATATGCAAGACATTCGAAATCAGGATACAAAATGCTTAGGATAAAACTGAACCTAAGGCCGATGAGTTGAAGACGAGGACTAAAGAATAGAACATGCTATCTAACAAAGTTACATCAAGACCCTCTATTGATACCAACTTCCAAGGATTAAGATAACCGTCGAACTATGATAAGCTTTCTGAAGGAGGGGCCAACTTTGCCGCGGGCGAAACAATGCAACATCAAGTGATCAACAGTCGGATATGCCAAAGATAAACAGATGTATAAAGCGCATAGCATTAACCCAGTCCACATGGTTTCCTCACTTCTGTTCAACAAGCGGACAAGATGTCGACTGAAAAATACCCTGAAGATCTGAAGCATACTTCGTCCATTCAAGATGGCACCATAAACGATGTATCAACTGCCGAAGCCTTGACTCTCTGTCACAATGCGGAAGACATTGAGACGAGTCCCGAACTCGCACGCGCTCTACGATGGAAGTTGGATCTTAGACTGATGCCTCTTCTGTGCTTCACGTATGCTTTGCAGTCGATTGATAAGAATACCATCAGCTATGCGGCTGTGTTTGGACTCAGAGAGGACATCGGTCTTAAAGGTAATGAGTTTTCGTGGACTGGTGCGATTTTTTACCTAGGATACCTTGTGTGGGAGTTTCCTACGAGTATGTTTCTACAGAGGTTTCCGATCAATTACTTTATGTCTGGAACGGTAAGCTTGTTGTTCTTTCTAAGCGATTGTGGTTACTAACTCTCGTAGGTGATTGCTTGGGGTGCTGTACTCATGGCTCACGGAGCAGTCCATTCTTTCCCAGCCCTTGCAGCCGTCCGAACGCTCCTAGGCGCGTTAGAATCTGCCATCAACCCAGGAACCATGCTCCTCTTCAGTATGTACTACAAGAGAACCGAGCAGCCTCTACGCATGGGTATATGGATTGGATCAGCTGGTGTAGGATATATCATCGCCGGAATTGCCAGTTTTGGTATCGGACATATCAACTCGTCTTTGACATCATGGCGAGTACTCTTCATCATCTGGGGCTCCATCACTGCTGCTTGGGGCGTTTTGCTTCTCTTTTGCCTACCAGGTGCTCCGATGCGAGCAAAGTTTCTTACGCCAGATGAGAGAGCGCGTGTTGTTGCGAGAGTCAAGGATAATGGAACGGGTATTGAGAATAAGCATTTCAAGATGCCGCAGTTTTGGGAGGCTATGTTTGACCTCAAGACTTGGTTGTTGTTTCTCTTTGCTCTTACGAGCAATTCCCCCAACGGTGGTCTTTCTGCAGTAAGTCTTTTGCCATCATGATTCTAGCTACGACTAATCAGTATTGCAGTTCCAAGGTCTTATTATCAAAGGTGCTGGGTTCAGCACACTTACCACAACACTCTACCAGATGCCCTCTGGTGCAGTCCAGTTGGTCGCTTGTGTTCTAGCCTGGTAAGTCATCGCGAATTTCTCCATTACTTCCATCACTAACAAGCGCAGCTGGGGAGCTTCAACAATCAAGAATTCTCGAATTCCAATTATGTTACTCGCTCTGGTTCCATTCCTGGCCGGTGTCTTGGGTCTTCACTTCATTCCCCACAGCGCCGCCTACGCCCGTCTAGCATGTCTCTGGATGTCCTTTTCTTACACGGCGACATGGACCTTGAGTATGGCCGTTTCAATGGCCAACACCGCAGGACATACAAAGAAAATCACAACCAACGCCATCCTGTTGATTGGCTACTGTCTGGGCAATTTCGTTGGACCTTTCTTCTTCAAGACCAACCAGGCGCCGACGTATGAGCTTGGCGTCGCAATGATGTTTACTTGTATTGCTATCCAGGTGGCAAGTCTGGTTGGACTCTGGGTATTGCTATGGATGAGAAATAGGTCTAGAAGGGAACATCATATAGAGGGAGAGGAGAATCAGAGGAGAGGATGGGAGATGGGATTGATGGACAAGACAGATCTGGAGAATAAGCATTTCAAGTACGTATATTAGACAATAGCAGGATGGATATTATTAGGTAAGAAGATCCACGATGATCCATTATTCAATGTCATCATCTTCCCTACTAGGCAATCCCCAGACTTTCCCTACCGTTAAAATGCGGAAGTGGACCTTCAAACGTGGAGACGATTTAGAACAACAACTCATGAACTTAATCCTGTCTCATTCACATGAAAGACAAAAAGTCGAGAATTTTCAATTTCTTGTGCGTCTTTCTTACGTAAATGAATGTGATAGGAGTCTCAGTTAGCAGGGAACATTTGATGGTCAAGGATCAATTACAATGCCAAGATACAGATGGTTACATACGGCTATTGTTGGGCGCAACCAGTTCAGTCCATCCCTTTATCCACTAAAACCTTATTAATTACGGTGAGGCTCACCTCAAGACTTGGCTATTTCTTGTCTATGACCGCGTGGGAACACTGAGTCGGCGCGGCAGTGGCGGCTACACGCGACATAGAGACAGATATGGATTCTGCGTCAGTTCTTTCTAAGCTTTATCTTGACTAGTATCTCCGAAGTCTTGGTTAGAGTTATCAAAGCCAAGAAAAAGCCAAGTCCTTGGCTCTCATCTCCAGAGCTGAACTAACAAAAAGCTGATACCAACCAGCATCGGATACACACGGCCTCGGAAGAATGGAACTGTAGGGGAAAGAGCCGAGAGTCTTCCTTCTTTCTTGACGCCTGCTGAAAACGGGAGGTCGTAGATAAGCGCTACCCCAGATAATAGCATTGGCATTCCCTTGGCGGACCTCGCATTCTACGGTAGCTTTCCCCCTTGACTCAGCCACTGGTTGCAATACACAACCAACAATTGGAATGAGCCTCTCTACCTTCCTATCCTGTCGCTTGGCAGTCGAATCACGAGAGGGGAGATTGTGTTGTGAGATTTACTTGGCGTCAGTATTTAGTGGTTCTCATCCGCCAAGAGTAGGGACTATTGGTCTGCTGTGCCATCTTGGCTATTGTCTTGGCCTTTTTGAATGTTACTTGGTTTCGCCCCTACAGTGTTAGTTGCTGACCTTTTGTTATCTGCTTTTTATGCTTAATTTTGTGTTTCTGGCTGGTATATATCAAGGGACCCCGTCTCCACCGTTTTCTTACTCCTGTGGAGGAGAGATCTCACTTGCACTCCATTTTTCCCAAGTGAGGATACCATCATTCCTTGACCCCTACCTTCCTTTAAACCTTTCAGTTCATATTAATTCAGTATGGCTGTAGCCACTGAAGGCAAAAAGCCTGGTATGGCCAAGCGCATCTTCTTGATGCTGGCGCCAGACTCAGCCAAGGACGAAGATGGTCGTGACAACTTCAACTCACGATCTCAATTCGTGCTCTGCGCCATGGGCGGTGCCGTCGGTCTGGGTAACCTTCTTCGTTTCCCCTCAGTCGTCTTCAATAACTACGGTCTCCAATTCTTCATCCCCTACCTCTTCGCCCTTTTTCTCGTCGGTATTCCAATTCTCATCCTAGAGATCACTCTTGGTCAAGCTTATCGCGGTGGCTGTGTCATCGCCTGGAACAACGTCAACCACCGAGCAAAGGGTATTGGTTTCTCCATGGTATTTAACGGCTTCAGTGTCGTTGGATACTATGTACCCATTTTGGCTTACGCCATGGCGTATTTCCGCATGTCGTTTCAGAGCCCGCTGCCATGGGATGGTAAGGACACAGAGGAATTCTTCTATGAAAACGTTGTCCGCAACGTTTTTCCTGTCGGAGGAGAAGACGGGGGGATGAAGTCCTACCCTGGTCGCGGTATCGTTGGAGAGACCTTTGGCTGGTGCATGATGATTTGGTTTATCGTGTGGTTCTGTACCTTCAAGGGAGTTGGTCTCACAGGGCGAGTCATTTATGTCACTATGGCCCTTCCTCTCGTCCTCATCGCCATCCTAGCTGTCCGATCCCTGTCTCTCCCCAACGCCTCTGATGGTTTCCGATTATATGTCGGAACGTGGCGAAGCGAGTCTCTCGAGGGCCCCGGTGTATGGCAAGCTGCCTTTGGACAGATGTTCTTTTCCATTGGTGTTGGTTTCGGCTATTTTACATCATACGCTTCTTACAACAACAAATACGCCAACGCCGTTCAAGATGCGTTTATCATTGCACTGAGCAACTCGGCCATTGAGATCGTCTCTGCTTTGGCTGTCATGGGCATTGTCGGATTCTTGGCCATCAACCCTGACGGCGTGACCTTGTCAACATTCAGTTCGGGTTTCTTCTACTACCCCCAAGCTCTGGCTCAGATGCCTGGCGCCAACTTCTTCTCTGCCCTTTTTTTCCTCACTTTGGTTCTGCTTGGACTTACCTGTGTGTTTGCCCTGGCCGAGGTTCTCGTCACTCTTCTCTGTGACAGTGACCTGGGTAAACGAGTCCCTCGCTGGGCCATCTCTACTTCTGTTATCATCCTGGGTGCCGTCACTGCGCTCCTCTACAGTAGTGAATTTGGATTCTTCACTCTTGATGCCATCGACATGTGGGTCAATGACGTTGCCCTTTTTGTCACTGTCTGGTCAGAAACGTACATGGCCTGTACCCTATACCGATGGAGAGACCCCGTTGACCAAATTGGTCTTGTAAGCTACTTTGTCTACAACGGTGGCTATGTTCTCTCTCTATTCATTGGTATCCTCCTTGGTCACCTTGTCAGTCCTGCTGCTGGCGCGGGTGCTGGCTTTGGTATCTTCATCGCTTGCTCTCTAATCTCAGCTTTCGTCGGAAAGGCCCCTACCGTTCCTGCTCCTCGATTCTGGGGCAAAAACACCATTCTCAGCCGCTTCTGGTATGCGGCCTTTTACTCAGTATGTATCACCCCTGTTCTGCTTGACTACCACTGACTGTGATTCCAGGGTCAACAACTCCGTCGTGACCTGAACAACGTCATTTCCAACGGCGGCAAGAATTGGAAGATTCACTGGATCTGGCCCATCTGCCTCAAATATGTCACTGGCCCTGCCGTCGCCCTGGTCTTCTCCTTTGCGTACCCCAAGTTCCTCAACAGCTACCGCAACGATCCTCCCTACATCTACAGCTTCGTCCTCATGCATATTGTGGTTATTTTCATCGTTGGTGCCTTTGTCGTACCTCGCTTCTTCAATGCCCTCATCCCTGCTCACCGACTGGAGCGTGGTGATGGCAAGTACGATGTCGCACCTCAGATGACTATCGACAACGCCCCTATTGTGGACAATGGCGGCATCGAAGGTGGCCATACTGGCATGCCTCAGCACAGTAATGGCGAGGGTAGCTTTGATGGTGACAAGGCTGCCTTTAGGAACGATACCGTCAGGACTAGCCCTGGCGTGGCGCATCCTACGCAGTGATGCTTGAATCGGTAGCTTATATTTCCGTTCGTTGTCAAGGGCTTACTCGTATGTCTATGGAATGAGTTATTCCTCTAGTTGTCAAGAATAAATTGTAACTATATCTGTCTATTCGGCAACTCTTGTTGACTCTTGACTCAAATGGGTCACATCGTGTTCGTATTCCAATATCGAGATTGATGGTGCTATATCGAATTGGAACTCTTCTCACTGTCCTCAGATTCCTGCACCCTAGCATTACGAACGGGATTGAGAGTAATATCTTCGCTTTGGGCTTCGTCGGCCATCTCGTAATGTGTTAGTAGCGGGGTCTCAATCATGTCGTGAATCAAGTGTTGACGGAACAATTCCTCGTTCGAATCTTGAACGTATGCCCGATAAGCTCTGAGACGTGCGTCAACTTCAGGCGATCCTGGCCTAAGCTCTTCACACCTCTCAAAAGCATATGCGCTGTCGTGATGGTGATTGTCGCAGCTGTCATACTGTTTTAACAGTTAGCAAATAGGTTTTCAGTCCTGGACCAAACATCTGATGACTTACCAAAACCCCAAGGTTATACCCAGCCTCATAGGTGTATGGATTTAGCCTTAAAGCACGGCGGATTACACACAGACAGTCCCTATATTGGTTTAATTGGAAGTATAGGATGCCGACTGAAATCCAGATCGACGGACATCCAAGTCGAAAAAGGACTGCTCTCCGGAAGGATTCAGAAGGCTTTACGTATCTTTCTAGCAGAATGTACGCCATTCCCAATAGATACCAATACTCAGCGTTATGACTATCTGGAAGAAGGGTTAGCATTGATGTTGGTCAGGGCGGGCTCTTCATCTACTAACCTGACACGATGGCAATTTCCCAATTATATCCCTGATGATAAGGTTTCCATCTTCAATTTCACTTTTTTTTTGAGTATTATGACTCCAATACTCACACAGGACCTTTTTTTTGCCTTTGCTTCATGCCCTACTATAAGGTTTCAGCTGGACATAAAATAATGCAAACTGACGGGCTTTCTTCCGGTTTTTTTCCCTCTTCCTTCCACTTCCATCAACACATCAAACAACAAAACAGAGAGGGAAGATGTTGCTGTATTGCTGGCGTTGGGGGGGAGGAAATCGGTCGGAAGCAAGGCGTCTTGTAATTTCACAATAAAAAATACACTTTGTTCCAAATTATATAGTGAACCTTCAGCATACGATTCATGTTCCTCCTCTGCCCATCGAATCTTTTCCAGACCTATAAAGGCATGCGCTTCAGGCTGATCAAGGCCCTCATCCAGCCGATCGAAGGCACCGTCAATATTTCGAACAGGTTCCGTGGGGTAAACTACCGTGACCCTGCGAAATCTATCTGATTTTCCTTCGACATTGATTGAAGGAAGTTGAGGGCCAATCTTTGTTTTGGTGTTGCGAATGTATCCTGAACTGTCGCTTGGTTCAACCAGCGTAGAAAATTATTGATATAAGATCATCAGTGGTAATGGAGCTCGACTTGTTGTTACATCGACCACACGTAGTACTGTTGAAAAGATTTGTTAGTCTTGAGGTTGTATTCAACTCCTCCAAAAACACTCACCAGGCTTTACGGCAACCATAATCCAACACTTGTTCTACAGGTCTCCCAATGCATGTTGGATCAGGGCAAGTCTCTAGGGGGCGAAATCTTTCGACGACCATGGCTTGTTTGATATGAAAGCCTGGTTTTACAAAGCTAGCCCAAGCACTTCCTCGGAGTGGTCTACCAGTTTTAGCATGAATGATGGTGACGATTCTTCTTATGATGTAACCTGCGCCAGGTCGGTCGTTTGTATACACAACGTTGCGGAGTAGATCACAAAAGGACTGTTCTCATCAGTTGCAATTCCCTTTTGACTCTCTTGTACGTGATATGCACTTACTTCCCAAGTCTGGCAGGCCTGTAATGGCAAAGCCCAGCTTTCACCATGAGCATCATCAAGCCGGACGATGTCAAGAGTAAGATGTAGTGGTATGGCCTCTATCGCCTTTATGATGTGCTTTAGCTGGCCACTGATATCGAGTAAGGCGCGCCTAGTACTTCGTTAATGGCTTGTTATTGCAAGCTCTGCTTATGACACTCACGTGTTTTTACCAATGGCTTCAAGCATTTCTTTAGAACAGTTTCTTAGACTGAGACCGAATTAGCGTCCTCAGCGCGAAATTGCAAGATGGGTCGTACAAATTGAACAATTTCTTCAAGTCCTTCATGAGAGAGTATAGCATCTTCACATGTCGAGTCACAAATCTGGCGTGGCGACGTACCATCGCTGAAGCTCTTTCAGTTTTCTGCGTTAGTTGAACCATATTTGTCTCGATACCAGTTAGACTTTGGTTTATCTCATCTCTTTGATTTGAGTGAAGATCGGCTTGGATAGCTGCGTTGACCGTCAAAGTGTTGACTGCCTCTTGTGTTCTCGATGCGATTTTCAGGATGTTTGAAGCATGTCCAGCTATGGCGTTCGCGTGCTTCTCGATCACCGACGATTGATCAGCTCCAATACGTTTGGATTGCAATGATAAATGTTTGACACGAGTCCTATCATGAATCAGTTGTTTGGCCTTTTGGATGTCCGAGGGTCGCACACAGTTGCTGAACACTTAATAAGATATTGATAGCGGCCATTTGAGACATAATCGTCTTTCGTACTGAATCTACATCGCCTTGGGCAATCATAGACCAGTGGAGTCTTTGGCCAATAGCGCTAAGACATTTTGTTGACCTGAAATGGCCTAAACTGCTTTCCTTGGATCGCATCTTGTTTACCATGGCCTGCAAGGGCTGCGAGCAGTGAATGACGATAGCTCTGATCTGGTCCAGGGTTTGGAGCTCCTCTTTGCAATTGGGCTCCAAAGCCAAGACGTGTTTGAGGGTGCTGTGCACAAGGTCCAGCTCAGCACGAAGCTGCTGGAAGTGCAAAGGGGCATCTTTGTAATTGCGCAGCTCTATGGCGATGCGCTCAAATAGACCCAGCACGGCGATGACATCGCCCACGGCATATCCGAACGACATGTTCACTGACAATGAGATGATGAAGAGGTCTCTGGAGGCCTGGCCAAGGACTTTTCTGCAGCTGCTCAGCCTCATTATGCACTCTGTATCAGCTGACCATTACCTCACTACTCACATATTGCATAGAACGAGTACCGTAAGATAATATATGTATCATTGAGAATTTATCAATTTCGTTAATAAAATATCTGTTGTCCTATAATATAGGATTCATAACTCAGAACTAAATTATTATTCATAACGTGGCGTGAGTCGCAGCTTCACCAAAGTCAGAGATATAAGGTAAACTTTACTATGTCGTCGTAAAATCCTGTTTAAACATTCTTTCTGCACTGATCCATCTACTTAGATGGCCCATAAGTCGAGGCCCAAGCATCGTACGTGGGTTGGAGCATCAGCTCCTGCATATGGCGTCTCCGGATACCAACATTGCCTCCATCAAAGATAGGTAGCACCATTGCGTTGTTCAGGAGATCGGCAAAAGGTTGGCTCTTATCGTAGGCAGTGCTACAAAATTCTTCATTAGCATAAGAACAAGACCTGTTAATAGTTGCAGATACTTACACTCCAACCGCATTAATGGCAGCAGTCACAGCCTTGACTGAAGCATCACTGCAGTAGATCTTGGCGGAGAGTGCAAGCTCCCGACGAGCATTGTAGTCTCCAGGGCCGTTCTCCATCGCGTGTGCGGCCTTCCACGTTAGGGCTCTGCAAGCTTCAGTCTCCATCTTGATGCCAGAGAGAATGTCGGCCACAGCCTGTCTTTCAAGCAGTGGCACAGAACCGCGGCAGTCGTGTGTCTTGGCGAACTTAAGCGCAGCGTCAAAAGCAGCGCGCATCAGACCGACACCCATGGCACCGACAAGTACAGCACTGGCATCGAATGAACCTAGTACAACGGGAGCACCCTCGCCCGGGGCGCAGAGGACGTTCTTGGCAGGTACACGCACATTGGTGTACTTTATGTGCGGCCCGGAGACAGAGGTGTGACCCATAGTTTCGACTTGACGGAGGACTTGGAAAGCTTCAAGCCCGTTACGATCCAGATCGCCTCGCGTCACCAGCAATACCATAATGCTGTCCTTGGGATCCGCATCTGCAGCTGGTGGATTGGTCACATCACGACACACGACGCACGCCAGATCAGTACCCTTGAAATCCCAGCCTGCGCTATTAGTAGCCCAGATCTTCTCACCGTTGAGAACCCATTCGTCACCCTCTTTTCGAGCTGTGGTATTTAAACCCTTTCCGCCCTTCTCGAGCCAGTTGGCAACACCACCGGGCTCGCTGAAGACAAGAGAAGCCAAGGGCGCTCCAGTGCCAGATAGGAATGGCTCGAGAAATTCCTTGGTCTCCGGCTTTTGAAGAATGTTGAGTGGTGTGAGACCGAGACCAGTTGCAAAGATGGTCAGCGCCGCAGAGGGCTCGACGCTATAGCATTCCTCGACCATGATGGCAGCCTCAACGAGCGAGCCACCTGCGCCTCCCATGGAGGGTGTGATTTGACCTTTGATCAGACCACCGGCAACTCCAGCCTCATATGCAGGCTTTGTAGCCTGAAAGCGCTCATGATGGGCGGTGTGTGCAAGGTACTGGCTGCGGGCCGGCTTCAAAACATTCTCCGCGAAACCAGCAGCGGCAGCTCGAATGCCGGCCTCGTTATCACTCAGGTGGAAGTTTATCGGCATACTGGATAACGACAAGAGGTCAGGGTTTGCTCGAACAATGCAGGGATTGAAAGAGATGTATGAAGTTAAAAAAGAGAGAAAATACAAAATGAATTTGCTGACATGAGATCTGACAGAAAGCGGGGGAGGTTTTTTGAATGTCCAACTGAGGGCTAACAAATACCCGCCAAGAGGCATGGATTCCATGGATATACTAACTTCTTTCAGCAATTTCCAGAGATCCCGGTGCTTACTTCTACTATTCTAATCTAGAGGTAATTCTAAGATATGGGTCATATTACCCTAAGTTTCGATCGTTGGGTTGCTATCTAGGTACTCTGTACTCAATAGAACTCAACAGTGTTTAGCATCGCTAGATGTATCACATCAATCTCCATGACTCGACAGTCATGTCAGGGGTTGCAATTTTGCTTTTATAAAACCCGTAGGTGAACAGATCTACACGCTCACTTTCCCGCAAAGAAGTTCTTGTCAAGGAGCAACAACCAATAACCAACCGCTACGGTAACACCCTGGGACGACACTGGTTCGTTTCACACTGCATCTTGGGACACTGTGGGTTCTTCATGGGGTTGGAGAAAGGCAGCATTTGGCGTCGGCAATTGCATCAAACTGATGGCCTTTGCAAGTTCCGACATTCCGACGAGCAGTAATTTCTTCAGACACAGATTTAAACATGCCCCATAACGAAACGTTTAGACGTTGTTTTGTCAGGTGAGTCGTTGCAAAAAAGCGGGGATAATAAAAGTTAGACAGAAGCTATAGAAATTAATCTACAGGCTAACTAAGCCCTACCTTAGTTTACCTAACGGCTAGGTACTCTTTAGTAATTATTAGCCTGTCTCATAGTTATCCTTATATGAACGTTAAGCATTGAGGTTTTCTCTTTTCTTCGTGTTTTTTTTTAAGAACTCACTTGCATACGTCGTATGTATGTAAAGTATCCTGCAATCCTCGCTCCCCTGGGCCCTAACCCTCAGCTAACGGTAGGATTGGGTCCCCTTATTACCCCTGGAAAATGCCCACAGACTGCAGGGGCTTCAAAGCTTAATATGTGGTTATCCTCTTTTACTGAATCACACGATTGGCCAACTTGGGTTCTGGCTATGAGCAGCACAAGGTATCAACGGGGTTCAGGACCCGGTGGTAGGACCATGACTGAAGATACATCTGTTTACACAATATTTCACATATAATCTAAGTACTCTTGTCCTAGGGATGCCGTCTGGGGCCAGCTCACAGTAGACAGGCTATCTCGTAAACAGACAGAAACTCGCAGCAGTAGTGATACATCATAAACTTTCTTCTGTAGAGCCCCTGCAGCGTTGAAGTTGCGATGTTACTCTCAAAGAGACTGGAATCTGGCTCAACTCTCTTAAGCAACCTATCTTCTGGTGCCAGTTGTGCGCTTTCCTTTTCGCTTCTTTATTCACTGTAACCTTGTGATCCTTCGTTTTTTCCTTGTTTCCCCAACCCATTATCGCCAAAAGATTCCGGAAGCCTGCTGATCAGGCTCTGGGAGCAACAAATATGGCGGGTGAATCAAGTCAGACGAACTCTGGCCCGACAGAGTCCCGCAGCGACGATGTCATCATTATCTTGACCGTCATGCAGGCGCTGTCCACCATCGTTGTCGCTGCGAGATTACTAACACGGCTTCTTGTCCAGCGCACGCGCCTAGCTGCAGATGACTGGATCATCACCGCGTCTTGGGTCGTCCTTGTCGCCTACACAGTCGACGTGTGTACACGTATGGTCACCATGTAGTTAGCAAACGACTCTCCATGATCCGGGTATTCTAACAAGCCTACAGAAACAAAGTTCGGCCTCGGCAAACACCTTGACGATTTACCTCCCACTACCAACCACGCTGCGTCACTCGAGCTGTTCTACTATGGTGAAGCATTGTACTATATCACCGTGTCGTTGACCAAAGTGTCGATCCTATTCCTCTACCTTCGACTCTTCCCACAAGAGAACTACCGGACATTCAACTACGTCATGATGGCTTTTGTCATAGCGACTGGCCTTTCGTGCACTATTGCCGGCATCTTTCAATGCGATCCCATTCGCAAGGCTTGGCTTACCAACCTGCCTGGCAAATGTTTCAACCAACCCGCTCTTTTCATTGCGAATGCTGGCTTGAATATCGCACAGGATCTCATTATCTATGCGCTACCAATCCCCTTACTTTGGAACGTACAACGTCCGGTCAAGCAACGAATTGCTCTCATTGCCATTTTCGTAGTCGGTGGATTCGTGTGCATCACCGGCATGGTTAGACTTGAGTCTTTGAAACTTGCCTCCATCTCGAAGGACCCCACATGTAAGTACTCCTGCTTCTGAGGCCCTGGGATGATATTGACATTTTTTATAGGGGACAACTATGGAGCGGCCATCTGGTCCAGCATCGAGGCTAACTTTGGACTTATCTGCGCCAGCTTAGTTCACTTCCAGCCGCTTATCAAACGCTTTGCCCCATCCCTACTGGGATTGTCAAGCGGTGGCTCCAAGGGGAACAAGATGGTACGTCTGGGCGACGAGCCTAGCGGCGACCCAAATACCCTAAAAACTTTTGGTCAGCGCCAATTCAACAAGCCCGTTGGTGTTTTGACGCAAATGGAAATGGACGACATGGAGCACAGTTCTCTACCCGATGACAGGTCCGGGGGTAGCGCTTCGGCTTATGCCACTATAGGAGATCAGCAAACATTCCAAGAGTCTCAAGAACACTTACAAGGAATCAATGCAACTACGCATATCGATGTTTCCTCCTATCCAAAAAAGTAGGCGACGCAGAATTCGAATAAAATACTGTCAATATCAGGACCATGTCATGCTCAGCTACTCTAACTATGGTCGAAGAATCCTCAACCTATTCTCAGCAGACCGAGTTTCATCTTCACAGTGCCTTCATAGCCCAGTCCATCGTACTCTTGATTGCTTCATCTTGGTTATCAACAGGTTCATACCGCAATATCTTCCTCGCTTTGTCCAACGACCAACAACAACCCGCATCAAGATGATCTATAGTGACTCTCCTTAAACCAGGTTGTACCATGCCCAACGTGAATATCCAATACAGCCATTCCGTAGTCGACGCCATCATCTGCATAACAGACAACGGAATGCTTGTCACCTCTTCTGGCCTGACAGGACTGCCAGCAGCAGCATAAAGTCGTCTACAAAAATCAAAGAACTTTTCGGGTTTGCCATCAGAGATAAAGAATGCTTCGCCACCGGCTTGGTCACAAGTTGCAGGGTTGAGGAGACACTTCATAGCCAGGAGATGCGCCTCTGCTGCCTTCTTCGCATAGAGGAGTTCGAAAAACTTGGCATCGTTTCCAACTTGGATTTTGTGTTCGTTTCTTCGCATGCTCGATACGAGGTTGGGAATGAAGTTGTTGTCGTATTCGCCGTAGATAGCTGGAATCCTGATGATCGAAGTAAACAGATCATCTGAGTTTGCAGCACTGACAAGCCTCTCGGCTAGGGCTTTTGATAAGGCGTAGTCATTGGATGCGTTGGTCTCGTCAATCAGTTGAGCATTCTCTTCCGACAAGGGCTCTTGTGTCGGCATAACAGCTAGTTTGGTAGAAGTGAAGACAAAGGCTTTTGTATCACCACATGCCTTTGCCGCCTCTAACAAAGCTTTTGTACCATCAACATTGGTTTGGAGTAGAACCTTTTTGGTTTCGAGATAGGATGGGGACGCGGTATGGATGACGACATGAGGTTTGAACTTTCGAAATACTTCTTCGATCTCGTCTCGAGATGTCAAATTGGTTGGGTAAAGAGAGATACGCGCTTCATCCGGAACGTCGGCTGGAACCTTTGGGTTGCGACTCACGATGGCGACTGTAGTCGCGGCATCACGCAGGAGTTGTCGAACAACATGTCCACCCAAGAATCCGCTTCCGCCGGTCACCAGAACGCGTGTTGGAGATTCCATTTAGTGAACGATCGGTGGGTTTTTTTCCCTCTTTACAAAAAATAGGTAAAAGGATGTAGTGAGGTTACTATGAACTTCCAGGAAATTAAGCGATGGTAGCTCGTTGTTAAAAGGGCCACTTTATGGAGGCTGTGGCAAATTAATAAGCAAAGAATAGGTAGGTAGGGTAGGATTTCCCTACTAAAATGCATTAGCTATACGGATAAAGATAAGACGCTAAGCATCCTTCCATAGTCGCAGTAAAGTAGCCCCTATTAAAGAGGGGTACGGATATAAGTTGAGCAAATAAGAAGTTGCCTTTACCTTATCAGTCATCAACCCTGGATGATATAGAGAAGTGATCGATACGGAGAGATCTGGTGCCTTGAACTAGTACTAAAATACAATTGTTGGATTTCTGTGAAATATACGACCCATGGAAGAAGAAGTTGATGTGAGCTGGCAGGATTGAACGAATGCAACATGTCGAACCTCCAGCATAGAGTCTGAGCAGTCTGTAAGCTTACATGTAAATCCTTCTAAATATTTTGTCGTCATCATTGGTCGTTTTACGAACTCCGACGGACAAACATCCAGAGATACCAGCAATCAATAAAATGCTTAGAGGACAAGATAAACTAATACAATAAAGTTGACTATCTCCCCAGAATGAGATTAATGTTATTACCCTTCCAAACGCCTGAAGCATCCAATTACACATTTCAAATACGAGCTTTAACCTCCTTCTTGGGGGGATCAAGTTGCCAGAGCTGATGGCGCTCAGCCCAGGCCGGATCCTTGTAAGACTCAAAAGCTTCCTGATTCTGTGACTCGGCCTTCTTCATGCTGGTAACCTCCTTCTCCTTCGTGCCAGGATCAAAGAAACAAGGCTTATCATCACCATGGTCATTCGTGGGGCGATAATTTCCATCGGCCTTGAGACGCTCGATGAGAGAATTGTGAAGAATGGCTCTGCGCGGAATATCGCGGTAGCTGCGAAAGTTAGGAGTCCAGCGCCATGATTCCCAGCCCCTTTGTCCCTCCTTCGCGTCCACCCTATCATTGAGTTCCCATCGGGGAATTCCAGGGAGCATTTCTAGGATACAGTTAGTATGCTGGCTAATAAACTTGTATATATGTAATGATGCTTACCCATAAAATTCCACAGAATGACTTTGAATAAAGAAGATCCGTATCCGAACTTGAGAGTGTCGTGCTTGAAACCTTCAATAACATACTTTTGGACCTTCGTTTTGTCTTCCATGTTTTTCCTAAATCTGTCAAGAGTGTGACACCAGTGCACAGAGGATTTCGCATCATCCTCGCCGACGAGAGTGACTTCTCGGATCATCCAGTCGAGAGCCATGTCACTCATCTGAAGATCATCGTTCTTGAGAACGGGCACGTCTTTGTTCCTCTGAGGCTTCATGGTGTTGAAGAGATATCCGAGACGTGCATACCATGTCAGCTTGTCCGGCGACACAAGCTCAGGTATAGCCGGCCATCCTCCACCAATGTCGCCATGGTTACCAGGGAACCAAACCTCTCTGATATCCTCCAATCTTTTCTTCTCTTCCTCCTTATCTTTCAGCTTCTGCTCCGCGGTTCTAGTATCCTTCTTCTTCTTTTGACACTTCACACAGGTGTTTGCCTCCGCTGCCTTTGCGACGACCATTCGGATATCCTGTGCCAGAAGAGCAGGCTTGAACTTGACACGTCGCTCATCAACAGCAACTGCGTGTCGGACATGCCTCGCTGTGCCTGTGATCTCGACAGGTGCGGGAGCGCTCTTCTCGACAACTGCAACGGAGTTGACGCAGTCCCACATACCGAGGAAGTAGACCTTGATGTTCTCATGCTTCGTAGGGTCTGCTCCTTCGTTTCGGCAGAAGGTTTGACTGAAAGCCCTGACTTCTCGTCTTGCGGCCCTCGTCTTGTCTGACCGCTTGATCTTGATATTGCCAGCCATGAAGGTAGTGTTGTCCTCCTCATCATCACTGTCGGGGTCTGTGGCTGCGGGTGTACGTTCCGCACCGGCGGGTGTAGGTACCTTCGGTTCATCCGGGCATTCACACTCGGAGTCTTCATCTACACCATTAGGCGCGCCGTTGACATGGCCATTGGGTGCACCGCTAGGCTGACCATTACGATTGAGCAATCGGTCAGAGTCGGTAGTGTCTGGGCTTTCTTCAGTCTCGCCTGGGTCATAGGCTCTACCCTTTTGCGCATCGACACGATCCGCACTCTCACATTGTAGAGCGCGGGCGTAAAGACGATAGGCAAAAGGTACCATCTCCTCATTGCCCTTGCAGAGGAGACCGACCTTGTTGATCATGCGCGAAAGGTATTTGGCAGTGTAGGCACCACGACTGAAGCCAAAGATGTAGATCTTGGCCTGCGGCTCATAATATCGCATGAGGAAGCGATAGCCCGCCATGATATGAGCGTCAAAGGTTGTACCGAAACCTTGATCAATTACCTTGGAGATCTTACTCTTGACCTCCCCAAGAGTAGATTTGTGGATGGAACTCTCATTCACATCATAGGTACCAATTCCGGCTATGTTGAATGTTAAATCAAGGGTGAAACAGTCACAAATAGAAGAGTTGCATACTTTGGTAGTAATGGAATTGCTTGTTGTTGTTGCGATCAAGCTTTCGAAGAATCTTTACAACGTTGGTGTCGGCATTGGTACCACTGAAGGTATTCCCAGTGCCATCGAAGCAAAGAATCAGTTTAACGTATTCATCAGGAACTATCGCCTCCTCGACGTGGGCTGACGGCATTTTGAGCAGTGACGAGTATTGACAAAAAAAAGGTCAATGATAAAAAAGATGCAGATAATTAGAGAAGTGAATGAGGTAATGAATTCTTGTCAGCCTGGGGAATCTCAAGAGCTTTTATCCTGACCCTCATCCCCCCAGCTGAACCAAACGCAAAAGTCAAAGTTGCAACACCATATCAACTCTCTGCGTAAAGGCGTCCAATAGATCAGAGTCGCGAACTCTATGTCTCAGCTCCGCTCAGCCACAAAAGGCCATAGCTTCACCCGTTTAGTTCGTGCCGTGCCGCAAAAAATCATCCCAAGCAAATAGTTTGGTGAGCTAGTGAGTGGACTAGGGAATTTCAGCAAGCCACTTTGGTGAGATTCCCATGCAGCTGAAATACCGGACTTCTCCATACCCTGGTCCATCAGCGGGGTCTAGATTTTGGACATGCCACCGGTGAATATGCAGGGGAGGTGAGGCAGAGTCACATTCCTGATAAAAGTCTCTGTTATCGCAGTTGAGTGGTGAGGCACAACTTTCAGCTCTCCCAAAACGATTGCGGCTGACTGAAAAGTGCAAGTTGAGAATGCGTGGTTATCTCAATGGAGACATGGCTTAGTACCGTCTGTACGTTTCGAGGAAATTGAATACCAATACTGTCAGGGCCAATGCATGCCATCGGACTTAACGTTTCAATTGAAACTCTCAAAACTTACATATGACCCCCTCCAACAGTAATTTCTTGGCGGTCAATCTTGTCGGAATCTATGGTATTTGCCAGATGCATTGATTCCCATGGTATTATTTCTACTACCTAACTCTAAAGAAATCGGGATAGAGCGATCGCAGCTCTTCAAGACTACGAATCTGATGTTGCGATGCCGGTGTGTCGGGTAAAGGAAAACCCTCTTCTACATAATGTATCGCCGTCCAGCCAGCCTTTTGTGCTCCAACACAATTCTTGTGAGAATCATCTACTAACGTCAGCAAAGTCTGTCCAATTGATAGACATCAAGATCCAACATACCAATAAAATAACATTTTGAAGTTTCGGAAACGCCTGCTTCCTTCATTGCTTTCAAAAACATTTCTTTCTGCGGTTTACAAACAAACGGCACCTGCGTATAATCGCAGTACGTTAAGCCCTCGAACAAATCATCCACGCCCAATAACCTCACAACTCTTTTCCCGTGATTGACATATGCATTAGTCAAAAGCCAGAGTCTAACTTTTGAAGTATCAATGTCTTGCAGGAATTGTCGTAGTTGAGGGTTGGGTTTGATGAGGTCGTCAAGAGGAAGTGCGTCATCGACTTTGGCGTTGTAGTCGAGAGCATCAATCTGATATTCGCGCACGAGGCCTTCAATTGCTTGACCGTATTGTTGGTAGTAGTCTTTGTGAAGACGTTCGGCTTCTTCTGGTGATAGACCGAGATGGGTTTTGAAATAAGAATCGATGAGACTTGACATGAGCTCTAGGACTTTGTAATCTGGCGATGGTCAGTGAGTGAGTGAGTGATTGATGACAGGTGTAAGGACCTGACCTACTGCGTGAATATAAACAATTATCGATATCACTAGATAGAAAAAAGGATTAGCAATGAAATGTGAGTAGTTCTGTGTTCTTACAAGAATAAAACTGGTTTCTCTGAATTGCTGTCCATTTTCGCGATTGTCTGTCAACAGGTAATAGTGAAAGGTGAGGAAATACCGAGGTCAGCCATGATGACTGGTCAATTGGCCAGTGGCGGTAAAGAAATCCACATCTACAGAGCCTCAGTGTCTTGGCAACAGGACTACTCCATCAGCCTAACATACATTCTGACCAGAGATACAGCATATCCTTCGACACAAGGTATAAACTTGGTTTGTAATCTGAGATAATTTTATCTTAATAATAGAATGAATGAAATGGACTTCCGACTCTCCAATTGATCCCTCCTTCTCACAACGAATACGTCACAGACTCTCCAAGTCACCTCGGCATCTTGACATCTCTTATTCCCCACACCCACTTCCTTATCTCCGTCTAAAAACAGACTGATATCGTCATTACAAATCCTCTTTTTTTTTCAGTGCCGTGGAGCCGGTTAAATTTGTTTTGCTCCTAGGCTAGTCCCTTTTTTCTTCTCTTAACTCTTTATATATAAATTACCTACGTCAGTCCATGACATGTTTTAGCAAGCATCATCACCATTATCACGACAACCATGGCAGAAGAGGGTGATACTCGTCGCTCCTCTCAGGATCTTAGCGACCAACCTACAGAGATTGCTGCTAACCAACATGTCTCCGACAAATCATTCCAAGTAGGTTGGGATGGTGATAAGGATCCCTTGTGTCCTAGGAGTATGTCCAGAATGCGAAAATGGCTTATTGTTTCCATTGCTTGCGTCGGTAGTCTTTGCGTGTAAGACAACTTTTCCAAAAAGAAACAATGGCTTTACTGATAGAGCGACATTAGAACATGCGCCAGTTCAATTTACACAGCTACATACGCCCAAATGAACAAAGAATTCAACTGCTCTCAAATCGTCGCCACTCTCGGCCTCTCAACTTTTGTCCTAGGCATCGCGCTCGGTCCCGTTCTGACTAGTCCTTTGAGCGAGTACTACGGCCGACGACCCATCTACCTTGTATCATGGGCCATGTTCATTATCTGGACGATTCCCTCAGCAGTCGCCCAGAACATCCAAACCATGATCATCGCGCGCTTCTTCACAGGTTTCGCAGGCAGTAGCTTCCTCAGTGTCGCAGGTGGAACAGCAGGTGATGTTTTCGAAAGACACGAGATTCAAAAGCCTATGAGTCTGGTATCTCTTGCGCCCTTTATTGGACCAGCTCTCGGACCGTTGTTGGGAGGCTTTATCAATTATAATGTCAATTGGCGCTGGACGTACTACGTTATGCTCATCTGGGCGGCTGTCCTGATGGTTGCCATTGTTTTCTTTGCGCCTGAGACGTTTCATCCTATCTTACTACGCGAGAAAGCGAGAAAGCTTCGCAAAGAAACAGGCAACGACGCCTACCGCGCCCCAATGGAGGAGGAGCAAAAGCCCATCCTCCAAACTCTTAAAATCTCCGTTCTCCGACCTTTCCAGCTCCTCTTTCTCGAACCAATGTGTCTCTGTCTCGACCTCTACTCAGCCATCCTCCTCGGTATTCTGTACCTCTTCTTCGGTGCTTTCCCTCTTATCTTCCGCAACAATCACGGTATGAACCTCTGGCAGGTCGGCATGACTTTTTTGGGTATCGGTGTTGGTCTCATCTTTGCGACGGCTTCCACACCAATTTGGGCTAAACTTCGAATGCGATGGCTGGCAGAGCAAGAGAAGGCGACTGGCAAGGCTGTTAGTGAGCCAGAATATAGATTGCCCCCGACTATTCTTGGCGCGGTGCTTATTCCCATTGGGCTGTTTTGGTTTGCTTGGACAACGTATGCGAGCGTGCATTGGATTGTGCCCATTATTGGTTCTGGAGTATTTGGATGCGGGTACGTTAACCTTGACCACTTATCTCGGTATATTAACTAACATCATATTCAGCATGCTCCTCGTTTTCACCGGTATCTTCACCTTCTTGGTCGATGCCTATCCTCAATACGCCGCCTCGGCAATGGCAGCCAACAGTTTCGCCCGCTGCTCTTTTGCTGGTAAGTTTTCCTTCATTTTACATACACAACCAAAGTTTCTAACAACCTTGCCAGCGGCATTCCCTCTTTTTGGTATTCAGATGTACGAAAAGCTTGGTTACCAATGGGCATCTAGTCTGCTCGCGTTTTTAACGGTCGCCATGGCGCCGTTCCCTTGGCTTTTCTTCAAGTATGGAAAGCAGTTGAGAGCCAAGAGCAGATTTGCTTCAAATACATAGGTGCTGCACATCAGTGGATATGTCTAATGGGGCAATGAGAGTGGTAGATAGAAGATGATGTGCATCTTCGTACATATAGAAGTCACATTTTTTTGTTACAGAATTATATCATAGAGAATAGAAATAGACTTGAATTCTTGGACCAGTTTGAAGCTCTCAAAGACCAAATGTACCAGGTGGCATGAGACCAAAATCAGCTGGAAGTAATGGACACAGTCCATGCTGGAGAAGCAAGTCCACGTCAATGGTATCCTCCGCCCAGAAAGAATCGAATCCGAACTGATCAAAAGGCTGTTGTAACATATCACTACCTTGCTGTTCTCCAATAGCGGAACCGTTAGTCCCATCAAAGAAGCCACTTGTCGGGGCTCCCTGTTGACCGAACCCATTCATCCCTTCATCCGGATTCTGATTTCCACTACCTCCTCCTCTTTGGGAATCTAAAGTGGAACTCTCGTTGACGCCATTGGCATTGGCAATGCGAGATCTCACATCGACTATCGATCCCGCTGATAAGGCTGACCCTTGACCTGTAAGTCGTCTGAGGAGATTCACAAACAGCTTGGTTATCCATAGACCAATAGGCCAAGATTTTGCGAGTTCACTGAGAGCAAGGATGCATTGTCGGGATTTGTTACCAGCAAGTTGTCGACGGATTGGGTCTTTCCGACAGATAATAAGCGTGTGGATTGAGAGGGCTCCGAAAACGGCTGGTATACTTCGACCTGTCAAAGATTGGTCGCAAAGGGTAGGTCACGTACTTACATGTGCATTTGGGTGTAGCGCAATGTTCCAACAGCGATCAAATCTTCAGTCATGCGCGTGATATAGTCAGCCGCAGCTCGCGCTGTCTTGTCTCTTTCAGCTTCCATTGGCGACGTGTCCTCAATGGCTTTCGGTCGGAACAGAAGGATGAAGTAATTTCTGTCTCTCGTCAGTAACAAACGAAGAGTTGCCTGGTTCAACTTACTGGTAGGCCATGTGCAACTGTGTAGCCCAAAACGCCGCTCCCAATGTCTCATCGAGTGGTGCCTTTTGCATGCACTCTGGCAGCTGAGACTCCCATTTCTCAAGCCTTGCTCTAAGATTAGACACTTCATAGCGCTCTAGTGCAAGACGGCGAGGACTAAATTCTCCAATGACAATATCCCCAACTGGTGATGGCTTGTTAGCCAATGTCAGGGTTTTGGCGGAGGACTTACTCACGGATCTCAACAACCTTTTGCATTTCGATAAAGAATGCTGTGTGGTACTCTTTTTGCGAAGGAATGAGAGGGTCGTCTATGACATCGTCGAAGTAAAGATCGGCCTCGGTGACAGGTTCTATATCGCAATCCTCGTCTCGAATTCTGCATGGTTTTCCTAGACATGCTGCGGTATGTCGATCACGAGTCTAATGCTGTTAGATATATGGACCAGAAGGCAAGATTGAACCTACGTATATAGACCACCATATACGTTTTCGTAGTGCCCTTTTCTCAGGGCTGAGTCTGGAGGCAACTGTGCTGTGAACAGATTAGCAAGAACCATGAGCGAAGGATGAGACAACACACGAGCGATGAAAACCAAGGGACTGGGCATATGATGTTGCGCAGCCTGACCAGAACCATGAATCTTTCTGATCATCCGGCCCATTCCACCAGAATCCTAAAAGATGAAGCGAAGCAGCGAGTGCATCCCGATCAGTCTCATGGTCAACGTCGTACAAGGTCTTGGCGCGGAGATAATGATACTTGCGGGCCGCAACACGATCGCTGAATCCCGCATCTCGAATGAGAGCCTCATGGCAGAAAATAAAAGTTACAAGAAACATTGCATGTAAGAGTAATGGTGATGCTTTTCCTGCTCGGTAAAGCTGAAGGAATGACTTTCTGTCGACAACTAGCCAGGGAGGGTGCACGATATTGAAGAAGACGTAGACAAGACGATCGGAGATCTCCTTCGATGGAAGTGTTAGGGCGTCTTGTAAACGCAACGGTTCAATCTGAGGTCGGCTTGGAGCAACTGCTCTTTCCACTATCGATGCCGGGATTGGGTAATGGACCTTGACTGGTTCACTGACACCACTTCTTGGAGTACATATCAGTTCGACAATGTAGGATAGACTGCTTGAGTCGCCGAGGAAAAAAGATCGGTCTTTGACTTGGGTAAGATTTGGTTGAGGTTGTTGCTGAGAATTCTGCATGACATCTGATTCTCCCGCTTGATGCTGCTCATTTTCGCTATTTTGAGGAGTTGCGACAGCAGTACTTTCAACGCTTGTAGTCCCATCTCCATCAGGAGCCGGACTTTGAGTCTGTTGCAAGCGCCTAAAAGAGCGCTTCTGTCGAGACTGAACATTACTCCGTCTTACATATCTACAGTACTGTAAGTATCTGATGACTCCAATTTGTTGTATATTTTCTACATACTTCCCACGCTTCGACTCTATCAATTCGCATTCTGAGCCGCGCGTGCGACAGTGCCAACAGGGTTGACTTTCTGCGGCGTCGCATTTAACTCGGCGAGCATGGCATGCTTTGCATGCGACACGCGCTACACGGGTACGACCTGGCGTAACGCTCGATGGTCTTGAGTCACTATTTTCCGTTGGTTCGGTCATTGGCGTTGTGCTGGATTCCTGTGTATTTCTCAGCAAGGGTTAGTGAAAGGTTCAAGTCGGCGACTTCGGTGTCTTGACTGTGGGTCATGCATCCGGTAATAATCTGAGTAAGCGAGCGACTCTTACCAACTCCGGCCTAGTGCCGATTGGCGTCATCTCGTCTTATCTCCACTCATCTTATCGTTCTTTACTGGATCTCAGATAATAAGTGAGGGTCTGGGGTAAGTGAAACAAGAACCTCAAATTTCCAGTCGCTGAAGGCTATTTCAGAACCAATATATGTTGCTGCTTGGACGATATGAATTGACTTTTTTTTGTTATCATTGGTTAAGTAAATTTATCTCTCGGCGAGCCTTATCTCGTGAGTTTTACGTAAATGATCACTCTTTTGTTCTTTGTCGTGGGCAGGCAACCACACCAGCTTGACTTTTTCAGAAAGAAACATTATCATTATGACTACCAGACAAACTGACAAACGAGAAATTGCCCCTATTTATCCACCGATGAGGACCGACAATTCATTAGAAAAGGAATCAATAAAATTATAAAATTCACTGTGTCATCATCCCTATCGAATTCCATCTTCTCTGGCAACCTGATCATCCGAATAGCTATCCCTGACCTTTTCAATGTACTTGTCAAACTTTCTCGAAATCTTGATAACATGCTCCAAGTGTTTGTAAGTCATGCTCTCATCCTTAAACCTTGCCAGCTGCCTCGCCGTAGTGATGGCATTGCGAATTTGTCTTCCATTCATTTGCTCCTCTGCCAAATCCGCCAAATGCCGTTCAATGTCTTCAAAATCGATGCCCCGCTCGCTTTCATACTTTCGCTTCCTGTCTGTGATCGGTTGGACTACAGAGGATTTCTCGAGCGCGATCAATCGTTGGAGGAAATTCGACCAGATGGTTCGACGTTGGGACTTGGTCAGGGTATCGTAGTGCAGAGAGAGTTGGATGCGAGACTTGAAAGCTTCATCAAACGTGCCGACACGATTGGAAGTAAGAATCAAGATTCCTTCGTAGTACTCGAGAACTCGAAGGAAAACCGAAACAAGAGCGTTGCGCTCGAGGTCTGTAAGAGTACGCTGCTCGAGAAAAACATCGGCTTCGTCAAGTAAGACCACACAACCCCAGATCTTACCCAGGTGCAAAACCGATTCGAGATATCTCTCAACTTCTTCAGGTTTCGTTCCGATATCACCACAGGTCACTCGGAAGAGAGGCTTCTCGGCTAATTCGGCGACACTCTCGGCTGTAAAGGTTTTGCCCGTCCCTGGTCCTCCATACAACAAGATGATGAGTCCGTTGCCTTTACCTTGAATGAGATCTGTGGTCTGGTCCATTCCAAGTTTGCTTGTAACGAGAGCCTGTATGATGTCCTTGGTCTCTTCGTCGATCACCAAGTGTCTGAAGGCTTGCTTATTCCAATGCAGCTCCTGAATCGAATCAATCTGGAGGTCATCTGGATCCCAGTTAGTATATCAATTATCAACTCTTTATGCAAAAAAACAATGGAAACACTGACACCATTTCTTCTGCCGAAGATTATATCCAACAACAGTGCTGGGAAAGACAAATAACTCAGTCCCCTGAGGTGGTTCATCGCACTCCATAAGAGATGGGTCCATTTCTTCGCGGTGGGGGTTCGTCAGCGATGAATAAGCTTTTTTGAACTTGCTTGAATCCGAATGAAGTTGCTTATACGTATTGAAGTCGACCATATATCGTTCTCCTTCCTAGTAAGGGTTAGAGTGGACCACACTAGACCATGAAGATTGAAACCTTACACTGGACAAGTTGTTGTCGTTGGGGTCGTTGTAAGCGATCAGGTTTCTTCCTCTGCAAGCCCACATAGTTCGTCCTCGATGCTCGAGTTTTAATCGGAAGTCCCGATTGCCAAATCTCATAGGCAAGATATTGAGCTTTGCTAAGCTGGCGTCCGGGTTATCCTCGTCAAACTCAAGGTTGATCCTCAAACTTGTAGACTCCTTGTAGAAACGTCCGTCGTACCCATAAGACCAGACAGTTACTAACCAGCCTTGTGTCACCTTTCGAGGTCCGTTCGGATGGAGAGGCGCTGCATAATCCCTGGAACCACGAGCAGGCCACGACTCCGCGATATAACCACTGATGCCCCTTTCGTTCATTGATACCACGACCTCGCCAGGCTGTATGAAAAAGGGCATTGTTGACTCGGACACGTATCCTTGGGAGAATTTATGCTCAACATCAGCGTAAACTTTGCTGTAGTGCCTATCAATCCATCCTGCGAGTAATGCCATCTGCGCTCTATGCGGTTCAGCCATGGCTTCAAGATCGGTGGCAGCTCGAAAGCAGTACCAAAATAGGAAAGGAGAATCGATAGGATCGCTGGACCTCCAACGTGGAAACTTATCTTTGAAGGTCGGGTGCAAGTCCACAAATACGTCCAGCGCAGCAACCATTTGCTCAGATAGTGGCTGAACGACTTCCCGAGCAGGTTTCGGATATGGCATTGTGAGACCCTCTTCCCTGGCTCTGCGAACATCCTTGGCTTGAAACTCGGGGTCGTAGTGCCTATAAACTACGAAGGCCGCATCTGGTCTATGCATGAGATATTCGCTTTCATTGGCCAGTGGCGAGTTTCCTCTAAAAGTTGGCTCCTGTCCCTGCTTCGGCGTCCAGGAGGGGTCTGCCAGATATGTGGTGTCCTCGCCTCGTATCTTGTGGAGCACAAGCCAGGTAGTCGATTTCAGTCTATTTTGTACTTTGCGAAGCTTTTCAATCTCCTGTTGAATCTGAGCTATTTGAAGGTGATTCTCAAGAGCTTGTTCTTTGCCATTGCCGCCCGCCGGCTCCACGTGGGTGATAGGCAGAGATGATGTTGTATTGTCTCTGGCAGAGCTTTCGCCACCCGTCATTGCGTTCTCTCGTGTTTAGCCCTCATTAATCTTTTCCTACTTTGGTTTTCAAGTGCATTCAACTGCAACTGATAATCACGAGGAGCTTTTTTTGAACGGGGATTGGAATCGGGGGCGTCTTCAAGTATTGGCTTCTCTTGCTGATTTTCTTCGGTGAGCTGATATAGGTCTCTCCGATCGTCTTCATGAAGCACAGCTAGCTGTTCTTTATGGAACTCACTCGCGTGTGTTTGATCTCGCGAGATGGTAAAATGACGAACAAATCTCCAGGTTGTCTTGGTATCGAGGCGATCTTCGTTTTCAGCACTCCTGTACTCGGACGCGTTACCGGGATACTCTTCAACTCCTTCGAAAGGTTGGCCCCAGTATACAGTGCGTGTTGTAGGTCGATCTTCCCTCTCGTTGTCAATGTGCGTATCGCTGTCCTCGTTATCGGAGTCGTCGTTATCGTCGCTTTCATTTATATCATCGCTTTCTATGGGGCCATCATTCGCGACCGTCTCGTCAATTTCCTCTTTATCAGAGCCTTCTTCTGACCCTGGAGACTTTTCTGGACTGTCTTCGTCCCTCAGAAGATTCGCCCAGGCGTTGGATGTGCGAGCTTGGAATCTGTCGCCTGGTAGAACACGTGGACTAAGCCGTTCGACGTGAAACGATTCGTGGTAGTTGTTCTGTTATTCTTTTGACACTCTGTTGAGACCCGACTACCCATAAGAAATGGCCGAAACGCGACGCGTCGTACCGGAGCCACAGGTCTCCAGATCATGGACTCAGTGCTTGGTAGATCAATCTTGTTCCAGACGGGGTGCCTATCACATTCCCGTTCTGAGAGCTGATGAAGAGAAAGAGAAAGTCTTTTATCTAGAAACACTAGTACTAGAAGATGTAGGTCTTCTAGTACCCCTGAAGCCCCAAAAACCAGGATATCGACAAAACCTGGAGTCTAGACTTCTGCAACTACCGCCCGAGCTATTACTCCGTACCATGCTTTTTATGCCGTACAGCTCCCTCTACATGATCCGCCAAACCTGCCAGGTCCTGCGTAACCTGACCGACTTTCAGTTCCCATGGTTCCATTCGGATATTCTGCAGCATAACAATGGAGCTTGTTACATTTCCAGATCTAACTGCGACAAGCTACGGAAGATCAAGCGGATTTTCCTACGAAGATCCTTATGCGGACCATGTGGCAAGCTTTTCGACTTAGGCGAATTAGAAAAAAGACTGGGAAAACTCTGGAAACGCATCCTTTGCATCGGATGCATGGCCGAACATCCAGAACACCTTTTCCCTCAGCGCGATAGAGAGGAAAATGTCTGCGTGGCCCTACAGGGTAAATTTGCACTTTGCAAACATCTCGAAGTCTCAGGCAAGGTTAAGGGGCAGAATGAATACGAGGTTCACATCGGTTGCTCCCACCCGGAGCATATTCCCTCAAAAATGATGAATTCCAGCGAACGAGAGGCCTTCAAAAAGTATCGGCCACGTGTCGAGAATACAGGCGGCTTTTTGCATTACTCCAGGTCTTTTGCCTTGGTAAAGATTGACCCTGCACAATACCCTGGAATGCCGGCGTTGAAAGCGCGGCTATTGGAACAGCTAAAAGAAATACATCACGATGGACTTTGCCAGCACGTTTTTACTCAACTCGATGCCATTGTGTCATCGTTGCCATCGGACAAATGCCATTGTTTCCCATCCTCCGGCGTACCTGTTTACCAGCCGCCTATGCGCACAACCAAGCCTCGACGTTGGTGTGATAACCACGGTTACGATTGTCGCTATTGCGGAGCACGCTACTTTTGGTTCTACGAAAACAATTATATCGTCCTGCGTGTCTGGATGGATTTAGCCGTCAAAGACAGGTACAACATGGGCTGGCTTGGAAACATTACATTCGATACAAACGAGAACCCAATTCATCCCATTTTGAACGAAAACACCAAGGGCATCCTTTGGTGCGATGATCCGTCATGTGGTACGGGTTGGGGGAATCGTTGGCTATTGATGGTGGAGATGATGAAGAAGGCCAATGTTCGAGATCCTAGTTTACCCATTTACGACGGGACAATTAAGCGGGACCGCTCTTTTCTGGCTAATATGCCTTTCAGGCTGGAATATCAAGTCTTTCAGAATGCAGCAGGCTCGATGGTGTGGCCAAGTATGCTAAGTTTGGACCTTTTGCTCCCAACAGTCCTTGAGCCTGACTACACGCGAACCGGCTTACAACGAGATTAGTGAAGATAGATCATCGACGAAGACTCGGATCTCGTCAAAATTAAACTTTTTTATAATACCTAATACTTTCATTTGCAACATTGATGTGCAAATTACAAGACGTTGATTTACACCATACTTGGGCAGTGAAACATTCTCTTCCGTCCCCAGAATGATCCAGATAGCAGTTGACTTTTAGCTGGAGATATAGGTCTAAAGAAGCTGCCGTAGTACTGGATGGCGCGCTATATCCTGTGGCCCATTGGCTTACATTGGAATTCAGATCAGGATTCTTACGCTGTTTGTTTTTTAACCCTACAGCTCAGACGCTTTCACTGATTCTCCCTTGTACTGGCTTCAACAGTCACAGTGACAGTGCTCATTCCGGCTAGACATTGAAGACGATCGATAATACATTACTGTCATATTTGATGAACAAAAGAATGGATATAGAACATATCAGAAAAAAGAACACAAGAAAGTGATGCAAAAAGAATGTCGTCCGACTCAGTATGCCGCAATAGCCATGTGTTCAAACGAGTGTGGTGGAAGATCCTCTTATCACGTCAAGCAAAATTCCTCTGCCGCATCACTCTACCATTCCTCCTTACACTTGCACTTCCAGCTCTTGTAGTGAGGCTTCTTGCCACCCTTGGCCAAGAAAGCCTTCTCCTGACCCTCGAGACTAACGTAACTGCCCTTGCAGTCGGTTCCAGTGTAGACTCTGCAATCAAAGCAACCAACAAGAGACTTGGTCTTGTCAGAGTAGAGATCGAAATACTTGATGTTGTAAGGCAGGTTGTAGCAGTAGCCTGGCGCGCCGACGCCAGTATAGGACTTTCCCTTCCCGAGGTCGAGCTTAACCAGGCCAATACCGCCTGCGTCGCGGGCCTCAAGGTTGACGTCTTCGTCAGTGGGGTTGGCGCTGGTAAGGCCAGCGATGAGAGTGAAGACGGGAAGGACAGAAGAGAAGCGCATCTTGGTGAAGGCTTGATGATATGCTGAGTGTGTGTCTTGAGATATTGGGATTGATGTGTCTGAGTGATTCTTGAGCTGGTGTTTGTGATGAGGATTCCTTCCTTTTGTCAGATGGGTCTTCAGGCTTTATACAAAATTCTCGAACCTCCTCCGTGAGATGGAGGCATTCTTCAGAACTCGTATAAATCGAGCTAGATGTCAGCTCCGTGGATTATGTCGTTGGAAAAAGCCACTGAAGTCAACATATGTTCTTCTCAGACAGCTTATCTTACGCACCCAAGAGCGTGCAAAGTCCTAGTAGCAACGGAGTGATTTCATTTCGATGACTTCGTTTTCTATCAATGGACACATCCAGGGGCTGTGCAAGCCGTGGAAGCTGGGCGCGTTCAACAGTGTCCTATTCATAGCCCTCTCCCTCCGTCATCACACGCGAGAGGAATATCTTTGAACTGTCAGCAATAGCACCCATCGTGAAGTGCGTCTCCATTGACACGGCACCCTATCGAACCTTAAATTCTAATAAGGAGGGTATAAACAAAGCAACGCGCTTAGTCTATGTAGTCAGCTCACTCACCGTGTGAGTTCGCGGCCCATCAGGTAAGAGCAGCGACACTTTCCCCCGCAGCAAGACGCGGTGCTACTATTTTTGTTATGCATCATGATTTCTGCGGGGGATGAGTGTTTCCATTCATGTACGGTCTCATTATATCCATGCGCTGTCCAATGTTGAGTGTGCTAATATCGCGGCTGATGCAGGTCGAGGCATGATGCGCTGGGTGAGCTATCACAACTAGCCATCAGTACAGGTGGTGGGGTACTAAAAGTTTATAATTACCAAATGTCAACATTAGCCAGGCAAGGTCGGCTGTAAAACTGAAATTGATGTGATTGGAACAGGATCTACCCAGAAAGAATGTTTGAAGTTTACCCTCACAAACCATGTCTGATGGCGGAAAGTGAGTTGGCCGGGAAAGCAATCCTTCGTGGATTCCGGTGCAACAGCAGCAAAATCACATAAACCTCTTTCAGTAACTGCCACAATGTGCAGTGATCTGGAATTATGAAGAGATACACATAATCTATTCAGTGCAATTACTCTTTCTTGATTCATTAGCCCCTGTGCTAATTGATTAACTGTTTTTGTGAATGCTTGTTCTGCTACGACTATAGACTACCTATCACTGTTACCAGCATGGCATTCCGGAGTGACTAACACAACTGTTTCGAGACCACTGTGACAAACTGATCGTAGGATAGAGATTTGAACAGTAAAGAAGCAATTTTCCAGTTATATATACGACGGACAATCGGCCTGGACTCCGATACATCATCAAACACAGGACAACAGAACAACGGATCAAGCAAGGATAAACTCACACTAACATTCAGATACAACCATCTTCATCAACCACAATCATGCTAAGCGTCGACGACCTTTTGAACCCCATTGAGGATCCGGACCAGCCGGACCAGCCTGAGCAACCTAATGAGCCAGGACCGTCAAATGAGCAAGATACGCCTCGTAAATGTAGCCATTGTTCGCGCCCAGCCATAAAGGACAGAACGAGATGCGAGCGGTGCGCAGCAAGTCGTAACCGCACTGATAAGAAAAGGAGAGACAATAACAAAAAGCAGGGGAACTGCACGAGATGTGGGAAGAGATTGGACAGGGTGGGAGCTCAATGCAAATCATGCTATGACAAGTACAAGGACCAGCCGAAGAAGTCCAAGGAAAAGGGAAAAGAAAAAGAGAAGAGCTAGTCAGTCTATGAAGAGATTCCAAGTTTGACAGTGGTAACGCAATACATGAATCGCTTAGTTATTTATTCTCTCTGTCCAGTAGCGCGATCAACATGACGTGATTCCTTATTAAGCTGTCGGTCTGAACTTTATATGTGTTTTCGGCGTGAATAGTGATAAAATCCTTTGAACTATTTAGAGAATAATTGGGCCGCCAAAATCCAGATCCAGGTTTAAACAAAGCATACAGAGACAATGGAACACGCGGAGAAGCCATAACAGGATGGATTGTTACATCAAAGAGATCAGACTAATAGTTGTTTGTTTCCCTTGCCCACTCCCTTTTTAGTTCGTTCGAGAGCTTGCTTGGTTCACTTTAAGAGCAAGCAGAGATTGCTTTACTGAAATTTTGGTTGGTTGGTAAAGACAAGCGGATGGTTGCGAGGAATTTGGAATCGAAAATTCTGAGAAGGAGAGATGTTTCTCCAACATTCTGTCGTGTTGTTTGCGGGTTACCATGCCATCGCGATCTTAAAACAGAGTTGCAGTTCAAGGAGCCATCTATATAGAAGATTCCGTTTAGCTAATTGTGGAAACCAGAAATATCAAGGTCTTGGCTCAAAGTAGTGAAAGGAATTGTCGTTTGTCACATGTTTCTATGCCGGCACATATTGAAGCCCAGGTTAAGACATACGATTCATTTAATAAAACAAAAATAGATAGACCAGCAATTATAGCTCGTATGGAACACAGACCCTAACGATTGGCATCAATGCGTTGACAATGACATGGTGTTGAGGCTACCATTACCTCCTCGGACAAACGGAAATACAAAACAAAGGATCAATTCCGATGTTCAAGCGGTAAATACCATCCAGAAAACTAGCATATGGTCTCTCAATAAAGAATAATTAGAAACTATTCAGTATCGACGCTCCAGCTACGCTATTAAAAAATGGCGTTGTTGAGGCAGTCTACAACTGAGTTGCCATTAGTCAGGCCTGAAGTCAGACATGTCGCCGCTGCTCCAGCGGCGAACGGACCAAGAGCTGCTGTGCAAAGAGGTAGATTTATCGCAAGCTCAGCAGCTGTGTTTCCTTCCAAGTCCAAACATGGCTCAGGAAGCGACGTGATACACGTTTCAGAAAGAGCATCTTCAAGACACTCGACGACAGTCTCGCCCAAACTGTTTTGAGTGATTAGGTTCGTTCCCAAGCAGGTCGCGACATTACCAACAGCGAAACCTCCCAGTGCAGCTGTACACACAGGAATTGCTGCGATGAGAGCAAGGCCATTTGTGTCTGCCAGATCTGCGCAAGGCTCAGGGATCGTAGCACAAACTGGTTCTTGTGGAGTTGATGTTGGTTCGCTACTGCACAGAGCACTTCCAGTGACGGTGCCTGTACCCGAATCGAAGCCAAAGGCGATTCGCAAGCATTCGACGATGCTAGTTCCTTGGGTCGATGAGGTAATAGTGCCAGTAGCAAGACAAGTTGCGGCGCTCCCAGCTGCGAATGGGCCGAGAGCAACAGCGCAAAGAGCAACATCCGCAACAAGTGCAAGACCATTGGAATCTTCAAGGTCTGTGCATGAACCGGGGAGAGTCGTGATACACCTTCCTTCTAGCGCAGTGAGGATGCAATCGGCTATATCTGCTCCAACAGTGAAAATGGACGGTGTTGTTGCAAGACAGGTTGCGATATTTCCAGCTGCATAGGGACCAAGCGCTACGGTACAGGCTGCAATCACGGGGACCAGGAGAACGCCGTTGGTTGTCTCGAGTGCTTGGCAGTTGGCTGGGAGAGCGACATTGCAGAATGATGATATAGAAGTTGCAGACGGGATGCACTCGGATGCGGAGGATGTCTGTGGCTCAGGTGTTGTTGGAGTGGCTACAGGGGAACTAGTAGCTTCATCTGAAGAAGTCGGTAACTCGGTTTCAGATGCTACATCAGTACTCTCAGCAGCTGTTGTAGAGCTGGTTTCGACACTAGTTGGAGTGTCAATTGAGGCATCTTCTATAGAAGATGTATCAGCACCCGTCGAGGTCAAAGTACCCACGGATGAGTCCGATGTTGATGTTACATCCGAGGTCACGTCTTGTGAGGTAGTAGTTACCCCAGCATCGGTTGCAGAAGTCTCCGGTACATCAGAGGATGTCATAATGCCAGATGAGCTGTTACCTTCCGACAAGCTACTGATGGCAGAATCGCTAGAAGTCTCGGGAAGGGCCTCAGATGTTGCCGAAGACGACCCCAAGTCAGATGAAGTGGTCTCCAACTGTTCTTCAGTAGACGCAGAAGTGGTCATAGCTACAGAACCAGAACTGCTGATGCCAATATCAGTCAAAGTATCCGAAGTGCTTGAAGCGGCAACTCTGGAACTTGTAGTAGCAGGGTCCGATTGACTTTGCGAAACCTCAGATGTAGTAGCCGTTGATGAGGCTGGTCCAAGGGTACTGCTCGATGGACTGATGCTAAGCGTCGCAGGTCTAGTGGAGCTTGGCTCCAGTACAATGACAGTTCCAGTGGGATCTGTTCCAGATGGTGCCAAGGTTAGGGTTGATGTTGCAGTACCTGTGTTGATGCCCGTGATTGTAGTAAAAGGTCCTGTAAAGGTCGAACTAGGAGATGAAGATGGGGGCTCTAACACGATGACAGTTCCAGTGGGATCTGTCCCAGATGGTAGTAAAGTGAGGGTTGATGTACCTATGGCAGTTCCAGTGTTGATACCAGTAATTGTAGTGAACGGTCCAGTAAAGGTTGTTATGGTCGCTGACTTTGAAGGTTCCACGATAATTACCGTGCCTGTCGTATCTATGCCAGAGGGCGGCAGGGTGAGAATAGAAGTTCCAGTCGCAGTCCCAGTATTAACGCCAGTAATAATAGTAAATGGTCCAGTAAAGACTGTATTAGAGGCTGAATATGAAGGTTCTAAGATAATTACTGTGCCGGTGGGGTCGGTGCCAGAAGGAGGCAAGGTAATTGTTGATGTTCCAGTGGCGGTTCCAGTATTGACACCAGTAATTGTAGTGAATGGCCCTGTGAAGGTTGTGCTGGTGGAAGGCTCTAACACAATGACTGTACCAGTAGAGTCTGTTCCAGAAGGAGGAAGTGTGACAGTAGTCATTACGGTACCTACGCCTGTGGTAGTAGTGTACGGACCTGTAAAGGTTGTCACAGGGAGAGAAGCGGAAGGCTCAAGTATAACCACTGTTCCTGTTGAATCTGTCCCAGATGGTGCTAAGGTTAAGGTGGCTGTTCCAGTACCAGTATTGATTCCAGTAATAGTAGTATAAGGACCGGTAAAGCTAGTTATTGCGGGTGGTGATGAAGGCTGAAGAACGATTACCGTGCCTGTTGGGTCTGTCCCGGAGGGGGGTAGTGTGAGCGTTGCAGTCAGACTTCCAGTATTGATGCCTGAGATTGTGGTATAAGGCCCGGTAAAGGAGCTTCTTTGGGTTCTTGTACTTGGCTCAAGAATGATAACTGTGCCAGTAGAATCGGTACCTGAAGGAGGAAGTGTCACTGTCGTACCGACTGTATTGGTATTGATTCCAGTAATCGTATTGTAAGGACCAGTAAAAGGACGGCTTGCAGTGTTAGAGCTTGGTGGCTCGACAACTATGACAGTTCCACTGCCATTTGTACCAGATGGGGCAAGTGTCAAAGTACTAGGTCGAGAGCCATTCGATCCAGTGCTGGTAAGTGTTGTGTACGGACCAGTAAAGATGTTGCTTTGACTACTAGATGGAGTAATCACAATGACTGTGCCAGTGCTACCAGTACCAGGAGGGAACGTCAGGGTGGTCGGCCTGGCTCCATCGGGACCTTTGCTTGTAAGAGTCGTGTAAGGGCCACTGAAGGTATCGCTAGATCCTTCAGACGGATCGACGACGATGACGGTTCCAGTCGGATCTAGTCCCGAGGGTAGCTGGCTAATAGCAGTCGGGTAGGATCCGGGGTCATGGCTCGTGATGGTAGTGTAGGGACCGGTAAAGAGGGGTTCGAGACCGCTGGTTCAAAGTACATCAGATGTTTGGATCCAAATTGCAAGAATAGTTACTTACCCAGTCGAGAATCTGGTCGAAGTACTCGTAAGAATGAATGAGGTGTTCAAGGTAGTCGGGGCACCCGTAATTGGGATCGTAGTACCTCCAACTGTAAGCACCGTGTTAATGCTGAACACGGAGCTTATGGTAACAGGCTGGAGCCCAATAATGACTTCAGGCTGTATGTTTACAACAGACAACCCGTCGGGGCAATCCCTGGGGCGCTGAGCTAGGGCCTTTGAGCCTAGGCCATACAAGGCCAGGAGGCTTGGGAGGTAATGAGAAAGACGCATTGCGAAAACGGGCGAATAATTAACGATTGTTGTTGATAAGAGATTTTGAAGCAAATGATAGTGCTGATAATGTAGGAAATTTCGAAATAGGATGCAGAGACTCCGATATTTATGGATGACGAGGCTCCCAACCAACCGAGGCATTGGATCAAGCACTGCCTGGCCCAACATATCCAAGGCGAGGATATCACAGACATAACATGACTAAGACCTTGCTTCCATACTTTGTCTTGTTGAATTGGTCCGTCGCGTTCTAGATGAGAGAGAGTGTTTGTAGACCTGGAATGTGAAGAAAGAAAGAAAAACCTAAAGTGATTTCATTTTGAGCTGAGCTGGTCTCCATGATGCTTTAGAAAGGTCACCGGTAAATACTTTTCCATCCTTTTCGAACGCCATCGAATTCCTCGAGTGGAATCATGTTGTTATTGAAGCATATCTCGCCGTTCATCTCAGGTCTCGAGTACGGCTCATGCGGCATTCCGACTAGTGTTGTAGAGCCCATAGGTTTACAGGCAAGCGATATAAGACATCGAACTATGACTTGCATCAACTCTAATTCCCAAAAAGTAACTTCCTTGCCCAAGAAGGGGTACTATCAGAGAGGTGGTGGCTGTGATGGTGGAGTGAGATGGCCGGAAAGCTGTGAGGGAGAATTTTTGTCCCGCCCAAGAAAGGGCATTGAGACAACTCAATTTTCCTTTCGTGATAGTTTCAGCTTTCTCTGTCTTTTCAGAATTCCAAGCGGTGTTCTTGACCTCAACAGAGACGAGTTGGTTTCCCAGTCCGGATACATGATTCAGACGAACACCAGTCATCACTAGATTTTAGTTTCTGTCGTGGTAGGACGACGCCAATGGCATCATGCGTCCATGCAGGAGTTATTCCATGTACGTCTTGGAGATGTAGGCGAAGTGAACAAACCTTTTGGACCTAAGCGAAGGTGTCGCGTGCCTTGTTGAGATGAATGTGATCTGATTGTTGTTGAGAGGACAGTTCACTCCTAATGCGTGATCTTTCAAAAGGAAACAACAATACGCCCTAAAAAGAAATAAACATAAATACTCCATCGGACAGTACAAGATGCTAAATCTTCAATCACTCAAACCATCGCTTTACTCGTTCAATCATGCTGTTCACTCCGCTTCTTCTTGTTTTCCCTGCGGTCGGTCTTGCTTCTTGGCTCCCTATTCAGCCAAGACAGGCATCAAACGGGGACAACTGCACTTTTACAAGCATACTGCCCACTATCACACTGTCGAGCATCTATCCTACCTCCACTGTCGGGGGCCATGGCCAAGTGATTGGTGGTGGTTCCCTCATTTACACCACTGCTTTTCCCACGCTCGGTCCAGATGGCCCGGGTCTGCACACTTATACCATCACTGCCCCCTGCGCTGAGACTCAGTGTCACCGTCCTGCTTCAGCAGAATGTCCTCCTGGTTTCACTAAAACTACTGTTGTCTGTCATACATGCGGTGAGCACGCAATTACAACAATCCTGACTCTTCCTGCCGAGTCAGCCACAGCTGGTCAAGGATTAGCCGGTGGGGAAAGCCGCAAGGTTGTCAGCTCAGATGTTACTTTGACTGCATTTGTTACAACTACCAGCCACAGAACCCTTGTTCCTGGAAGTGTCAAGCCGACTGAGTCTCCATCCTCCCCTGAGAGTTCGTTCCCGTGGAAATCTCCACAAGGCCCTGGATTGCCCAACACCCCTGAACACTCCGGAGTCCCGGGAGACTCGGGCCATCTGGATACAAAGCACAGTATACCTGCGGGATCTCGGGAAAGCGATTACCCAGCTATCCATAAACACCCCGGATTCCTTGACCCTCCCGTCGCTCCCGTATCTTCCGCGGGCACCGCTCCGCAGAATAAAACCGTGGATGGCTCAAACAGTGTCCCTACAGGAGCCGGCGCTGAAGCCGAAGTGGAATCGGAGTCGCCTACTTACACGCACCCCTCTGGCCAAGCCACACCGGTTAACCCAACGGCTGTTGTGATCACAGGAAATGCCCCAGGAGGCAAGATCGCTAGAGGTACTCTTGTCAAGGTGGTGGCTTTTGCGATTATCTTGTTGTACCCTCTCTATATCTAATTGGAGTTCGAGGGCGTGGATGCAGCAGTTTTTCGGTCACGATAGTTGGTGGATCTACTTTTCTTTCTTGTAATATGTGTTCTAACAGACACCAGCCTGCCAATGGCGGCTGTTGGGAGAGTTTTCATATGATTCGTGGGGATTTAATTAAAACTAGTAACGGCTGGTTCGGAGGTGCCTCCGGGGAAAATAAGACTTCGAACGTTAGCCACCTAAATCTGCCCTACTAGCGTCCGAAGTGTTGTTCCCCCCCTAGGATGTAAGGAAGGCCGTGTCTTATAACTGGTAGATCAATTTGACATATCCAATCACCTTTGTCTTGCTACTCAGCCTTTCACCTAAGATCGCTCCGTTGTCTATGATTGGTTCCGTGTTCAAGAAATCCAAGAAAATGTCTCGGCTATCACTAAGCGAGCTCATTTCAACATTCCACAGCCAGCTGAGCAGGGGTCTAAGCCAAGACGGCGACTCCTACCAGAGTAGATTAGATGACAGATTCCCACATTAATTCATCCAATAATCGGTTCATTCTCAGATGATTGATCTGAAGTTTAAGCACCATCAACCAATTAGAATCTTGATGCATAGGCGAAGTTGGTGTATGCAAATCATTCGCGCAGTAGCCCAGCTATTCTGCGCAGCCTGTCACACCGCACGAACCGTGAAACGAGTGTCTGGATGTTATCTGATCCTTCAAGGTTGCAAAATAGGTGGGATGGGCAATATAAACAAACATGCATGGCACTTGGTGGATAAATGTTTCACAACGCGAATGGAGCCAACAAGTGAGGTGATCAAAAGTCAACGTTCATCCTTATAGTAGTCCAGTATCCTTTCGTCAACTGGAATGGAGAAATCAAGCTCCCTGGTGATTGAGCCATCGCAATGAGTCCAACGGTTGGAGTGATGACGCGGCTGGGCTTAAGTGGCTCAAGCACTTGAACTAGTGTAGTACCAAGCAACCAAGATGCGACTATCAGTTTCGAATCTCCAACGGGCAACAAGATCGCCAGCCACTCTGTCGGTTTCAAGACCGGTCGTGAGACAACTAGCATGATCAAATCTGAACAGGTTGTGCCAAACTGGAGGCGGCAGCGTCTCCATAATTGTCATTGGAGAATTGCAAGTCAACAGGGATTGGGACAAGAGACAGCATTGACTTGAATTGGATAAAAAAGGAAAGGTCGTCCAGTCTTGTATCAATTATATTACTTTAACAACAATACGTGTGCGCTAGATGAAGGGGTCGGTCTAACTTGGAAGCAGAAATCAAGCAGATCCTGGACACAAGGGGGAAAAG